>VZSF01003827.1:558241-577359 GCA_013398295.1 Chionis minor
AAAAAAAAAAAAAAAAAAAAAGAAAGTCTGAGGTGAGGTAGTAGCTTTTATTAGGCCAACAAACAGGACTTGGAAGAAAACCACAGCAACTTATCAGTCAGCCTAATAAAAGACATTACCTCTCCCTACAAACCTTGCCTTGCTTATATCACGGCAGCAGCTTCGCTACCCAAATATTTCCCGTCCTAACAATTAAATTTTCCACTTGCTGGAAGTCGGAGATTTCCAGGCTCAGTTTATAATTGACTTTTGTAGCTAAACAAGATTTTCAGTGCAGAAGGGCAAAGAAAGCACGGGAACTCCAGTACTGGAAACAAAGCTTGTATAATTTTGCCAGTGCGGGGATTGGATCTGCAAGTTCCTTCACCCCCGCACGCTGCAATCCCGGCATCCCAGCAAAACGGTGGGCCTTGGGACCGAATTACCTCCCAGCTGACACTGCCTGGAATTACCACCGCTAGCGTGGGTGGGTCTGTATCCCAAATAACTGATCTGAGAGATGAGCTGGCTCCCTCGCAGACGTGCGGGATTCCTCGGGGACTCCTGAGAGGCAGCAGCAACAAGCTCCTGAAGTGGCTGAAAGCCATTTTTCCTTTCACATTCACTGTCACGGCACTGAATTAGGAGAGCGTTAGGCTGGAGGAATGATTTTATCCCACGGATCAGCAGATGACCAGTTAATGTATAGCCATGGGGCAGTGTAGGGATACCCAGGGGAGTTTAGGGAAGCAGAGTTTTCCCTGGAGCATCCCAAAGGCTGGAGAGGACTAATAAACTGCTTCCAGGAACCAAGCACAATTAAGGTATATAACCCTGCTTTGTCAGCTGCACAATAAACATACCTTTCCCCACCCCCAGACATATGGCCCTTTTTCAGCATCCTCGTTCCTAAAACCAGCTCAGGCATCCCCAGTGAGCCTCTTGTTGGGACAGAAATGCATGGAAATTCTCATTAATTTCTTTCCTAGCCCATTTTTCTTTAGAGTAGCCACACAACTCCTCCTCACTGCCTCAAGGCGACGGCAAAAGCAAACGCCAGAATTGCACACAAATTAGCCTCATCCCCACCGCTCCGGCAGGACCGGGCGCCACGTTCAGCCTTTCCAGCCCAACCGCTCCTCCGCCTGCCTCTCCCGGCACAGCCTCCAGCCCCGGCGGCTGGGACGGAGCCCGGCTCCACACGCATCGATCCCAGTACAAAGCTCACGCTCGGCCCCACAGTCCGAACCCGGAGGTCAGGGTCCTCTCCTCTGCCACCCTCACCGCTCGCTCCACATCCGCCCCCGCCGCCGGGGCTGTGCTTGCCTTCAAACAGGCGGCAATAAACCCACGCCACTGGCAGCTCCTCTCAAGTGAAAAAAACGCTGGCAGAGGAAAAAAGCAACCGTAATTCAGCTTACATTCGACAGGCTGAGGGAGCTGGGTGTCTGGAGAGGAGAAGGCTGAGGGGGGACCTCATCAATGCTTAGAAGTACTTCAGGGGAGGATGGGACCAGTCTTTTTTCAGTGGTGCCCTGTGACAGAACAAGAGGTAACTGGCACAAACTTGAACATAGGAGGTTCCATCTCAACATGAGGAGGAACTTCTTTCCTTTGAGGGTGGCAGAGCACTGGAAGGGGCTGCCCAGAGAGGTGGTGGAGTCTCCTTCTCTGGAGACATTCCAAACCCGCCTGGATGCCATCCTGTGCAACCTGCTGTAGGTGGACCTGCTCTGGCAGGGGGGTTGGACTAGATGATCTCCAGAGGTCCCTTCCAACACCAGTGATTCTGTGACTATAAACAACTCTCTGTTCTGCAGAGGAACCATTGCACCAGCATCCAGAGTGGCTTAGTCAACTTTGAGGGAAGCTAATTTGGATTAACTTTTGAGAGTACACCCAGGTAGACGCACTCAACGTTATTCCTTAGCTACACCATATCGGAGTGGCAGGGGCCAGGTTCATTGCTCCATGGTACTGTAAATAAATGCTAAATCTGTGTTTTAATGGTGTCAGGCAGGCAGCAGCTGTTGCTGCTGAATGCCCAGCAGATTGCTATTGCTCTCAGGACTCCCATCAGGGAAAGGACTGAATAGCCTAAAGATACTATTGTCTGGCAACAAGCATTTTCTTTCATAAACACTACCTAAAAAAAAAAAAAAAAAAAAAGTTGTATGTTGCAAAGACATGACGAAAAGGCTTTCCTATTCCCCTGCTCTGGGCACCAGCATGTCAAATTTTTATGCGAAGGGAAAATAAGACATTACGCAATCTTCCGAAAGAGCGTTTTGGAGAAATGGAAGGCAGGATACAGAATTAAATGCATAATTCATCGTTGTTGAGAGCCTCGAGGCAAGACCTTTCGGACTTGCTAATTGCGTCGCTGAGAGGCAGGCCAGAAGCCGTAATAATGCCTCCTACACCCAAATACACCCATAGAGCTGTCGTAACATCTGCCCGGGGGCTTCCACATCACTCCTGCGGCTCAGGCGTGCTGCTGGCCCACCAGCCAAGGACAAGTACATGGGATACCGAGCTGCTCTGAGGATCTGGATCTAGTTCTGGTATGTATATCCAGTTTTTTGGGCTGCGGGCAGCTGTATTTACGTAAACTGCCTGCAGCCATGCTGTAGCCCTGGGAGGACCCTCCCTGCGTGCTCGGAGCCGTAGTGGGCAACTCTGTGCGGGTGAGACCCACCGAGACGAGCGGCTCCGCTGCTGCCACAGCCAGATTTAGCCCCACTTGAGCGCCGTGGCCAAAAAATTCAGTGGGCACAAGATCAGATCCCCGTTGCAGGCAAAGGTATTAATGTGACCAGCAGGGAGGATGAAGGCAAGCGTAACAGCTTGTAGTTACAGAGGTTTGCGCATGTGCGTGATTCGGTGGATCTGTCACGAACATCAAAATATCTTTTAGCTTCCTAAGCCGTAACCACCTCCTCCTCCACATCCCCAGTGAGAACACCCTTGGATTTTCTCATGCCAGCAGGCAAAATCATTGGCTTTTATCTACCTACATGTTCAAGTCTCTCCTATACATATTCTCTCATTTCAGGAAACGCTATTCCAGCCAATCCTCTGATAATACCCTGCCAATGGCTGCCAGCCACTGCTGCTCCTGCTGTTAGACCCCACCAGAAGTTGGCCTCAAGGAGCTAAGAAAGGCTTCACTATTGCTGTTTGCGATTTGTTACAGAATCCAGTGGGAGTCATTCACTCTTCCAGAAGAGAGATGGACTCACCCCTAAAGCACGGGGATCGGGCGCCTTCCTGCTCCACCAGCTTCTCCAGCTCCAGCCTCTCCGGAGCAGTCCTCCTCTTGCTGCCCTGTTGTAACCGTCCTCTCCTGCAGTGTCCTTAGAGAATTCCAACCCCACGACTGATACTCTGCATCCCTTGTCACAACACATCAGGAAGAATCTCTTTTTAAGCCCTTTCCTTCCCCTTTGGTATTATTTACTGATGTATTAGAATTACCTTAAAAACTCATTAATAAAACACAGATCAACATCTTTCATAAAGCAGCTTATCCCACGAGGTCACAAAGTAAAACTGCTGAAAGTACAAGAAAACAGCATCTGTCCCGTAATTGTACTGTCCTAAGTCATACTACATTGACGAATTTACTGAAACATGTTAAATTTTTATTGCTAATTCACTCACTTACTTAAAGATGTTCCGTCTATTTTTCAGGGTCAGGAATATGAAAAGCAGAAGGGCTCAAGAGAGATGAAGAAAAAGTAAGATGGTTAAAGATCCCTGGGTTTGATGGGTTTCATTTGGAAACCGTCAGTGCTGGCTTGTGAAACTCAGTAGCATGAGTGAAGTTACCAATTATAGGATAGTAGAATAAAGTTTCAGAGCAGGTAAAAAATATTTTTTGCGATACTTCAATTCACATGACAGCGAAGAGACAGACTGCTTTACAACATCTTCTATGTAAGAATCTTAACTATTAATCTGTAAATACAAAAGGCCTCACCATAAAGGCAGAAGAACTTAAAGAGCAGTTCACAAGTCAGTGGAGAAGCGCAATGAAGCTGACGATCCCCGGACTTAGACCAGACTCAAAATGCCAATTCCTAGCTCTGAAGGTAAACAACCTCCAAGCTACTTTCTAATCGAGGAGCAACACGATTCAAGACAAAGCCACCACCCATTCAATGGGCCATTTCCACCTATGCCATTTTAAATCCACCTATATCATTTGAACTCCGGCAATGCTACTGTCCTTGACACGCTCTCCCATTTAGGTTTTGACATCAACAAGGGGTAAACAAGGAATTCATCGTTTCCCCAAGATCAGGGGCTTACAGCCCAAAAAAAGGCAAATGAAAGCCAAAGCATGGGAAAGGGCAAGTGAGAACCACAGAAAAATGTCACTTCATCTTGTGAGTTCCACCTTCAATGAATTTTGATAGCTCCCACATTGGAAGCAAGGGAAATAGCCATTAGCAGTAAGTGCTGTTTGGGGTAGTTTATTTTGTTCTCCGACATACCCATTTGGTCCAAGAGAGAGAAGTCATTAAAACCAGAATGGGTCCACTGCAATCCCAACACAAAGGGCAGTCTTTCATTTCATACAAAGAATAGTAGCACAGATGGCGAATCAACATTTTGCAGGAAAATCCATGTGCTTCCACATTAATGAGACACGGGTTAGAAGAACACAGTATTATATACTGTCGTCATTATGTCAGAAGGGATTTGTTGTCCAAGCGTAGGTAACCAGATGGTACCAAAAATACTCTAAACTTTCCATAAGAACAAAGCTTTCACTATAATTAAAAAATGGTTTCAGAAAATACACTGGTTTCCCTGAGTATTCCCAGTTTAGCTGCCGAACACGCTGAAGATTTTAACTGCTGAACACGAGCTGTATTTTGCTTGCAGTGGTTTAACCAGGTTTAAGGAGGAGGATGTACGTGCAGGAGAAAAACCTCAAAAGGCAGAGCTGGGAAGCGGCGGCACAGGACAGGGGAGCTGTACAGGACCATTGCGTTCCAAAAGTATGAAAAAGAAGGAACCGGGCAGCCAATGGTGCTTCCCTGGTGGATACACCAGCAAGGTCTTCGGCAAAGACCTGGTCTCTGGAAGGCATGTCTGCAGACCTGCATGCAGGATGGCACCGGAGCAAAACTGGGGAAAACGAGTTAAAAACAGCTTGAACAAGGAGTCGTGGCTGCTTCTGCTTCTGATCGGGTTTAACCCCCTCCCTCCGTGATGGGGTTTATCCATATTGGAGCCAACGAAACTGGACTTTGTAACTAAGTCCCATTATTAACACACTTTCATTTCTGGTGAGAGCCTCAAAAATCTTCATAAAAAGCTCACAGTGAAATAATTGCTTTCTTTTCACTTCGCCCTAGCAGGCTCCCACAGGTTTGACTGTATTTTTTTCTCTTCCAAGTAAATTGTACAGCCTCTCTTAACAGGCTCACCTTTAAAAAGCAGCATAGAAAATACCAGGCAAAATTTGACATGTTTTTCCCTGTGTTTCAAAGCCAGGGAAGGGTTTTTCTGGAAGAGGATGACACCTTTTCTACCCAAGTAGACTGAAAATCTGCTGCAGAAAAAAATGGGGAAAGAAGAAGGGGGAAAGAAGAAGGGGAAAATAAACTGCTAGGAGAGTATGTGGGTGGCAGGATTCAGTCTTTAATCTGACAAGCGTATGTCAGCATTTCTCCACAAACATCTCTATAAGGGATCTAATTGTTTTCTTCTTTGCATTGCTATAGGCTTGTACTGTTTTTTAATGATACCCCTTATTTTTCGGCTAGCTTCCTGCCAGTCTCTTTGCCTGATGTCCAAAAAGCTAACAGGTTAGCAAAGCACAAAAAGCTGACGCCTTTCTTCATCAATGCATTTGCCTTTCTAAGTGCCTCAGACAAATTTATCTTGAAATTAAAAATCATATTGTCAACCACGCAACAGACAATGTGGTCCAAGGAGAGATTTTCAGGCTGGTAACCAGGGAGCAGGCAGAGGAGGCGGCTGCTCAGCTGATGGATATAAATAGTAAAATCCTAGTCAACAGGATATTATTGTTCTTTGGGGTTCCCAAAGAAGCCTTAAGCAATGGATCAGCTCCTACGCACATGCTGATCACAAGTCAGCGCCCGTGTGCAGTGGGGAGGCCCTGCCCAGGGAAGACTCCAGGCTATTTCAGGAGTTACCAGGTCTCAGCACTTCCCATGCTCCAGTGGGAGGAAAGATTGAGAAAGTGGGGGGAAAAAAGGGCTCAGCGAAACACCTGTCATCTGTTCATTCCTTTGCATATTAATAACTCATCCCTACGAATCTTGAGACTAAACAGCAATGCTTCCCTCCACTCATGCCATGATGGAGATCACCAGAGAAATACCAAGCAGCCTGAGAAACTGGGGAAGGAAGAAAAGAAAGAAGAAAAGGACTCTTCCAGGTGCAGGTCAGAATGGCTTATTCATTGAGCTGTAGCTCCAGGAGACACCAGCTGCAACTGGCTTGGAGTCAAGGCAGCTTACACTCGCAGGTATCGCAGAGCTTCCATTATACACCGCATTTCACGGTGAGGCAATTAATTACCTCATTCCTCTATGACCTTTGCAGAAAGGAAAAACAGAATCTGATTGCTCTCCTCTTTTTAATTTTGTTTCTGTTAGCTCTCTGACTTCCTTCTCTTCCTTATAATCACCCAGGGCAGACAGACATCTTTAGGCAGATATCTCTCTGCATTCATGCAGCATCAGCATGTCTCATCCATGCCCGAAGCAAGCTCTCCCCTGGTCTTCCCCTCCACCCGGCCAGGCGCTTTCAGAGCTATGCACAAGGGAGACAGGCTTTCAGGACAGTGGATGTAGCACTGCTCTCTGTTAAAATAACATTTGGTTGATTCTGAGGTCTGCACTGAAGAGTATGATGTGACAGCAAGTTTAGCCTGGGATAAAATTTAATCTGATTCATTTATGCATGCAAACGGAAAGCTTTCATTAGCATACATTCCCCAAAAAAACCCAAATCATAGTTCCTGGAGATGTTCACCATGCATTACCTTCTTCCAGCTTCTAGTAGCAAGTTTTCTCCCTTCCCCAGCTCCACTTTATCTCCTTTCTAGCAACACATACTCAAACCAAAGCAAACAAAACTCCGGGAACAAACTCAGTGAACTGAAAGCATAGTAAGAAGAGGCAGAGGGAGCACAGCTGATTTGGATCTTGACTGAGATAATTCCAAAGCACTCGGAGAAAAAAAGGTTTTACGTGAAGATGAAAAAGTAGTAACTCATAAAGATGATCAGCACAAGGCTTCAAAAAATACATCTTCACAAATAGGGAGAAGTAGAGGAAAGCAGGTTGACTCCATTCCATAAACGTTTTGTTCTTCTTACACTGAAAAACCCGTAAGCCAAGCCAAAATGAAATCTGATGGCACTCAGTTAGCCTTCACACCAGCTGGTGTGCGCTGGAGAGAACACCAACAAGCCTGAGCAAACCCAGAAGGAAACCACCTGCCACCAAAAATGGGTACACCACGTGCTGGGACAAAAGATGGGTGGGTAACTTCATGCGAATTTGCAAGTTGTAAAAATTTACAATAGACAAGGCAGCACGTACGTATTACAGTTCATGTGAATTGTTAGATGACATCGTTAGCTTTTGCTGTCAGATGGCGAGGGAGAGAAATGGATGTGAAGAGAGGACTTTGGTTGGGTAGTTACAATGGTCACCTTGGAAAGAGAACACCGAGGTTCAAAGCCTGCTCCACCAATACTTTCCACGTTCACACACAGAAAGGATGCCATTAGGCTGTCTGGCTAACTTTGAAATAAATCCTCTGGCTTTCATGTGGCTTCAATCTCCAACCCTAACATAAGGCTGTCATCTAGAGACATACATCAAAACCATGAGACACTCAAATACTAAAGAAATAGAAATAAATCCCTGCTAGATAGAAGGTATTACGAACTTATTTCAATTTTAGTCATGGCAAACACAAAGCTTTTGCGCATCAGTATTATCTGGGTACCAGAACTCAAGCTTGGCCCCTCTCTGTACAGCCACAGTTATTAAAGGCGACTTGCACACCCAGAGCTGCCCCATCCTTCTGTAGGATGCAGCGTGCAGGAACACACACGCGTAGCAGGACCGGCAAGTCAAAATACAGCAGGCAGCCCATGCCAATCTTTTTGTCACGTGGACGTCAGGTTAGCACATTAAGCTGTGTTTTCCATGCAGCTCCTGAGAGGCAGCCTGTGTTTCGGCTCCAAAACTGATCATTAGTGTGATAAATGAAATGAGTGGAAACTTTGGCTCGCAGAGCCCGAACCGCAGCAGCTCTGCAGTCAGTCACTCTTTCTAAGTTTTGGTTCATTAGTGAAAAGAGAATATAAGAGGTCAAGTGAACATTCAGTTCATAATCACATGCCTGAATGACAAAGCTGTGTACTGGCCTGAGTGACGCAACATCGGGGTCTCATCCGAGTGTGCTGTAGGCATCCAGACCATCTCTGCGACTGGCTCGCATCATCAGTCTCGGCATAAAAGGACTCAAAATGCATGAAAAAAAATTGCTCTAGAGGCAGCTGTGGGACAGATAATGAAAATACGTTTAGACACCCGCCCCACCCTCCCCAAGTAAAAGGAAGTCAAGGGTTTGAAAGGTACCTGAGATCTGACCAGCTGAAACAAAAACTGAATATAGGATCACAGAATCATAGAATAGTTCGGGTTGGAAGGGACCTTTTAAAAGTCACCTAGTCCAACCCCCCTGCAATGAGCAGGGACATCTTCAGCTAGATCAGGTTGCTCAGAGCCGTGTCCAACCTGACCTGGAATGTTTCCAGGGATGGGGCATCTCCCACCTCTCTGAGCAACCTGGGCCAGTGTTTCACCACCCTCACTGTAAAAAATTTCTTCCTTATATCTAGTCTAAATCCTCCTTCTTTCAGTTTAAAGCCATTACCCCTTGTCCTATCGCAGCAGGCCCCGCTAAAAAGTTTGTCCCCACTTTTCCTATAAGCCCTTTTTAGGTACTGGAAAGGGCTATAAGGTCTCCCCAGAGCCTTCTCTTCTCCAGGCTGAACAACCCCAACTTTCCCAGCTTGTCCTCACAGCAGAGGGGCTCCAGCCCTCTGATCATTTTCGTGGCCTCCTCTGGACTTGCTCCAACAGGTCCATGTCCTTCTTAAGTTGGGGGCCCCAGAGCTGGACGCAGCACTCCAGGTGGGGTCTCAGCAGAGCAGAGCAGAGGGGCAGAATCCCCTCCCTAGCCTTGGTGGCCACGCTACCTTTGATGCAGCCCAGGATGTGTTTGGCTTTCTAAGCTATGAGCAAACATTGTCGGTTCATGTCCAGCTTTTCACCCACCAGTACCCCCAGGTCCCTCTTGGCAGGGCTGCTCCCCATCCCTTCATCCCCCAGCCGTATTGATAGGGGGGGTTGCCCCAACCCAGAGGCAGGACTGGCTGTGTTAATTAGCTGCAAACCAGTCTTGAGAGACAGATTGGGATCAGCTTTCCAGACCTCCAGCTACATCTGGATCTCAGCACGTGCGGATGGCCCCTCTCAGTGACAGGCGGGACGGGAGGGGAAACATGTGCTGTCCTTCTCTTGGGGACATGGGCCACCACCAGCCGGGTCACAACCACTTCCTGACTTCAGAGAAGTCACACTGGTGCGACCTCCTCGTTCTTAAATTAATATACACTCATGATGAGTGATACTGTCAACTGCAGCATTACAGATGAAGGATTTTATAGCATGCCTTGGCTGTATTAGCAACCAAAACATGGTGCTTCCTCTCGATACACAGTTTTTGAAGACAATTACATCTCTTATCTTCTTTGATCCTTCTGATAAACACACAATGTTTTAAAGTTTTGAAAGGCCAACACTGAATACATCAAAAAGGCCATCTACCTTCAAAAGAAGAAACGCAGCTCAGCCAGCAAAGTTTCTGTTTTCTTTCTGCCAAGGTCAATAATCATTATTAACTTCTGGAAGACGGCTGAGCACAAGTTCTTTTTAACTAACATTAGGTCCCTTAAAAACTTTTTTCTTTATAACGGGCAGAAATTAAAAAACTCAGAAAATAGTCCCTATAATTTCAAATCACTCCTCGCCCTGTATCCAGGGAGATCTTTGGGGGGGGAAAAAAAAAAAAAAAGAAAAAGAAAGTAAAACTGAGTAACAGGAACTAAATGCAGTTCAGTGGCATTAATCACCAGGGCTGGGAACTCCCCTGCTCAGTGTGGAACCTGGGAACAAGGACAGGGACCAAATGCTTCCCAGCTAGTCTGAACAGTAACCGCTGGAATCTCTCAGGATTTGTAACAGAAACAGCTCTACCAAGGACCTTGTCAAAAAGGGAGAATCAATGGGAATTTTGTCTCTGAAAGCTCATCCTCTCATTTGGGCAGGATTTTCATGATTCACCGATTTTAAGGATCACTCGGCCGCAGCCCCTCCCACGCTATCCTTAGGTTTCTGAGGACCATGCAGCTGGGATGGGGCACTCCCGCTTTTCCGTGGCGTTTCCCCATTTGCCCACTTCTGTTTGCCTGGTTACTCTTCCTGGGCAAACAGCCCAGACAGGTTTATGTTTCTTTCCTTACGTGTATCCCAGACAATAAGTCTGAATAAGCCTGACATTTCATACTACGTTATTTATAAATCCTGTATCTTTATTAAGTTATAAGTTCACATTTATCATGAACATCAGTAAGAGCCAGAAAGGTTTAATCACATGGCCAGACGCAGTCATATGAAGGATCAGTTTTTAACGAAGTTATCTTCGTTGGCATTGCTCTCGTTTGTCATGGTGCCAGGACTCTCTTGCCCTTCCCATTTTTCACTGAGCCAAGAGAAGCGTAATCAGCCCTTAGCTGTGAACTCCTGACTGCCTATGCAAAACACCTGTTGATGATACACATTAGGAGGGTCTTTGCAGAGACTAAAACCAAATGGCAAAGTACTTCTGAGCCTTAGTGCGGAACAGAAGGACGGCCTGGGCACGCAACCAGTCCCTCTGCTTTGGCAAAAATTCAGAGCTTCAGCTGGAGTCCCTTGAAATGGGAAATTCAGGCTGCGATACGGCTCTCGCAACACAGGAATAACGCACGGCCGCCTGATCATCAAGAGGTTTATTGTGCTGTTATTTCCATTTCTTTAGGAAAACACGGGGAAAAAAGGCTGGAAGAATTAAAACACAGCTTACCATAAGCACTTAAGAGTTATGAGGCACTAGCGAGACTAATGCACATCAGAGACCTTTCACAGATTTGCAAAGTCCTAACAAATGAATTATCCTGAGGGACAAGTCCAAAACAGTAGGAGCTGCCATATTACCATTGACAGTGACGGTAAGCTGGGTGGGGAGGGAAAGTATGCATGTAAGCAGTTTGTTTGAAGTTCATTTTCTCTCCTGTAAATACCTTCTTCCTGGTGTAACATACAAAACACTTTTTTTTAAGGGCTCTTTGATAACCTGGAGACCGCAACTGCTGTGCCACTGTGGACAGCCACTGCCTGAGTTTCAGTCCCTCTGAGGGACAATCCCTGGTGCAAGACCAAAATCTGAGCTTCCCTGTAAGTTATTTAGCCCTGTAAGTCTGGCTAAAACGTGCAGCACATGCCCTGGGGGTCCCAGTATACGAACAGGAGCATCATGGCATCCACTGTGATGGAGGTTAATTGGACACTCAAGACTTGTTTCACAACCAGGTAACTACGAGAGTCTCCAACCCAACCCAAACGGAAAGAGAAAACTGAGAAGTCCATTTGCCCAAAGAGCCACAAACCCACCAGTACAGACAAGCAGAATACGATTTACTGCCTTCAGATAAGATTTGGTCTACTTAAAACCCCTGTGTACATGAAGGCGCTGGTGCCACCATCTGATCCAGCCGGGCCGTTCGGTGGGTACGGGTAGAGCATCCCTGACTTTAGCAGGGCTCCGGATGGACTCAGACATACGGAGCATCACCGGAGCGAGAGAGGCAGTGGCGCAGCCCGCGGGATCTGCATTGCAAGGCTGGGGTCTGGCTGGTGTGTAAATCTAAACGTGGCACTGGACAGCTGGTAATGGACACCATGCAAGAGCAGGGGTTTCTTTGCCCGGCTTGGGACGCTACAGAATCCACTCATCCCATCTTTTTTACAAGGCATGGAGTCACAGGACTCTTTACATAGGCATGTAGTGATAGGACGAGGGGTAATGGCTTCAAACTGGAAGAGGGGAGATTTCAATTGGATCTCAGGAAGAAATTTTCCACCATGAGGGTGGTGAGACACTGGAACAGGTTGCCCAGGGGATGCCCCATCCCTGGAAGTGTTCAAGGCCAGGCTGGATGGGGCTTGGAGCAACCTGGTCTAGTGGGAGGTGTCCCTGCCCATGGCAGGGGGGTTGAAACTAGATGATCTTTCAGGTCTCTTCCAACCTAAACCATTCTATGATCTTAGTTAGGACAGGATGAAAATCCAAAGGGATACATGCATTAAAGACAACAGTGATTGGAATATAAATTTTTCTATCTGAAATTAATCCTGTGGCACATACTTAGTGAGCATTTACTCTGTAAACAACTAGAATTATACTACCAATAGAGAAAAACATAAAAATCCCCATCATGAAGTAGCTCACTAACACTGGTCTAGAGGGATCTCATTTCTGACTACCAACAGTAAAAGATGCTAACATAAAAAGTATAAAAAACAGGGTAACTTGTTCATAGATTCACTGAGTCTGAATTACACTGATATATATCAGGAGTAACTTGCAAGATACTACAGCATAAAATATGTTTTTATATATGTCTGAATTAGTGGAAAGTAATTAACAGAATCCCTCCAACTATTACACTATTTTAACAATTACATCTTCAATCACACCACCAAATTAAGTAATGGGCACAGAGATTAGAGCTATCTTTTAAGTGTTTTTGATAACATCTTTGCAGATTTAGTGGGATTTCTGGTTTTAGAAATAAATCCTCTCTGCTTGCAGGTTACATGTCCACAGGCGTTCACACTACAGACATCCAGGCTGTTGCTACTATGACCCTCCTTGGAAGATGCCGATTTGAACTCGTGTTTGTGGCTATAAAGCCTCAAACTACAGCGAACACCCAGCTCAGCTGTTTGCACAGAACCATGCAGCAATTACAACGAAGTAAAATCCACCCTGGAACCCTCCACCTACAGTCCCTGTATTTAACTGGTGGGGGAGAGATAAAAATAGAAGCGCAGGTGAAGAGACAAGTAGAAAAAGACACTTATTTCTTAAGAAGTACTGTGATGCCCGTCACCACCCCAGCACTGCCATAGACCTGACTGCTTATCTGGTAACTACTTCTCCTGTATCTTTTTGACTTCTACATGAAGAGACAGGTAAAATTTGGTTCTCCCCCTTTAGACATACCCCCTTAACAATCAGTCTGCAGTAAGTTTAAACAGCATAGGACATAAATAAATAATGTTTAAAGGCACACTGACAAGCCAAAATGCCCAAGGTTGCTTCTTCTCATCCAATAGAAAGTGGTCTTTAAAACGGAAAAAGGAAACGTAGTAATTCCTTTGTAATATTTTCAAAGTAAAGGCTACAAATACTTCAGTGTGCAAGTGACATAACCTTGAAATTGTCTTTAGAGAGAACATTGTTTGAATTTCTGTCCAAGCTGAGCGGACAAAACAAAAAACAAGCAGGAGAAACTATGAGAAGCGCGTTGTATTTTTAAATCGGCACTAGTTTTAACGCCGTGCTTTGAAGACCACCATTTTTTAACTAAAGCCATTCAACTTCAGGCAAGTGATACGGTCTGAGATGTCACCAGCTCTCCCAACACTGAGGCTGGCCAGTGCTTGAGCAAGAGCTCGCCAGGAAGGACAGAAGGTGACACTGGCAAGTGACAGTGATCAGCCCCGTACCTCGAGTCAGGTCCATGCTCCGATGCCAAGCACTGAGTCCCTCTTAGGATGAAGTGTTAATACAGGGGTGTAAGAGTTCATTTGACTGCGGAGCTACCGGGCATGATTTAAATTTGGTATAATTTCATCTGTGCAATGGGACAGAGAGCCCAGACTTCTAATTTGTTAGAGAAATTAGGCACTGACCTTGTTAAAACTGCACGCCGGAACACGCAATCTGTGCTCTGTCTTACCTCTCGCTGCTCTTTTATTTCACTGCCAGGGTTTCCTACACATGGAGCAGGTAAGTCTGCCTTCCGCCGCTGACAAGTACTGCCAGGGACGGGAATGCCCTTACGGAGACCATCTCCACCAGAAGACTTACATTTCCAGCCTTATCCTTGGTTTCTTACATCTGAACCTGAATCTTTATTTTGAGGCTTCACCCTCAGGCCCATTTAACTCCACTTTTATATAGAACAGGATCACTTTGTGGTTCTACAGGGCTTTGTCTAACGTTCTCCAGGCAATTTAATCTTTCCAAATGTCACCTTCATCTACAAAGAGCTCCACTGAAAGGAACACATCTGCAGGCAGAATGAACACGGCGACAAGTTATGGAAGAGTTAAAGTAATGAACAGTTACAGCACCTTACTTTTGTCAGAACGAATGGGCGCATTAAAAAAAGTTCCCTTCCGTTTATAAAATTTCCATGTGTTTGAAAGGCATGTCAAACTACACCGAACAGGTTGAATGCTGCTGTATCTTGTAATTAAAAAAGATTACTCTCGGTAGCTAAGTGCAACAGTCGTAAGAATTATGCTTCATACATAAACGGATAAACAAAAATACAGAGAGATAAACATTTTTGAGAGTTCCTGACTGACTGTGAGCCTTTGGTTTTCCACCAGAGACAGGCTTTGGGCCCTGTTATCTCCAAGGAAGCGCGGGTCAGTATCAGTAACAACTATAGCAACACCGTTCAAAGCTTGTAAAAGTCTGTATCTTAAGGATCCAGAGGGGAAGACAAGCAAAATCAGAGAGTGCTGTGAGTTTATGACTAAGTGATTCACCCAACGATACAAACTAGGGCAAGGATGGGGAGCCACTGGGGCTGGCATCGCTCATTTTATTTCTTTCAGCCTGCCATCACTTTTTATTTTTTGGCATTACCTCTGGCAACGCTGCAATATATTCCTGTATAGCCTTCCAAACATGCAACCCTCAGCAGAGCAAGCCTGAGACTCAGGAAAGTGTTTAAATCTACTGAAATCAAGGAATATACATCTCTGGATTTCTGTGGGTTCTGGATCAAAACTGGAGCGAAATGGAGAGTAGCAGGACTTTGGGCTCCTCGTCTAGTCCTCTGATAGAAGAATGGTAGGGTTGTACCATCCCAGCCCATGTGCTCTATTATAAATACATGAAACAAACATTCAAACTGTAATTATTTTTAAATGGCGGTAATAGCACTTGTTTGCCAGAGACGGACAAAACATCTGACTGCACAAGGATCCGTCTCCCAGGAATGTAAGGAAATATACATACTACTAAATATGCACTCAGGCTATTGCAAAGCTCTGAATTCAGGACCAAAAATATCATCTAAGAGAGAGTAATTCCTGCTGAGGATCCTGCCTCTTTCTAGTCAGTGCAGTTCACTACATAAGGGAGTATATTTTTGATGATCCTAAATCAAGCTTCCAGTAGGGAAGATTTTAAAATATTCTTGTGTTGTAACAAAATGTTCTCGCTGGTGTTGTAATGAAAGAAAGAAAGAGGAGAAAAAAAAAAAAATCTCCTGGCAGGAAATTAATTATTGAGCATTCCACTGCTTGATGATGCGCTCCTACATTCTGCGCAGGCTTTCCATTTTTCTCTTTCACTAGGTGGAGAAATTCACTATGGAGAATATACAAACAGAACAAAGAGCACAAGAATATCAGTTTATTAAATGCATTTAGGAGCCGAACAGACCTGGAGTGAGGAACTTGGTTTGTGCATCACCACACCTGGCGTTTATTCCCTCTTGACATCCTCCTCTCCTCCATCAGACTGTCACTTTTGCTTCTGTTCCCTGAAATTACCTCTGTCGAGAACGGAAGCAGCGCGCCTGGCTTTTAGCATCGCTTACCTGTGACAGCTTTGAACTATCACTTCCTTCATTTAAAAAAATACAATGGAAAATCTCAGATCTTGATGGAAAGGGAAAATAAAAGCCCATCCTCATAGGCCTATGTCTAAGTTTCCAGTGGTAATTCCATTTTTAAACCCACCTTTTTTTCCCCCCCTATGTCCAGTCAGTTTATCAAATTTCACGCCTGGCTGTCAGTTTTAGTCTCCCTGTGAAAAAGCTGAAAACCCCACGCGTGCCATAATTTCACCCACCATTTACATGATAGAATATATTGGTCCTGAGGCTACTTCTGCACCCTGCACACGCACCTAGAACAACTGAACTCAGAGGGATCACACCACCATGAGAGCAGACACTTCCCAGTTACCAGCTTACTGGATCCTTCCTGGATGTGGAACTACCAAACTAGAGAGGGAAGATGGAACAGACTGAAACAGCATATGCCTTCTTCAAATAGTATTTTACGTCAGCGGTGCTCTGTAGCTTAGCTAAGACATAACAAAGAGCTTCTCAAGAGAAATGAATAATTTTAGCTTTTCAAAAAGGAGGCAAAAAGGGTATGGAAAAGCGCTACAGCAGATGGCTCTATGATGCCTGCAGAAACTTTAATACCAGCCAGGCTGCTCAGGTGCTAGTGGTACAGTTTCTCATGGCCATCACCACTTGGGCTCATCTCCTTGGGCTCTTCCATCGGCTACTGGGCAGCATGGCTGGGACGTAGCGTGACAGTAACGCCTCTATCTGCCTTCCAGACCTGAAAGAGCTCCTATCTGGCCAGCTCCAGCATCAGTAGAAGGTGGTCAGTCTCCAGCTCTGCATGCAGACATGCCAGTGTCTTCAGGTGTCGTTCACACCTGCAAATACTTAGCTGCTGCCTCCCATCCTCTCGTTACAACATACTCCCTGCGCACCGCAGACACCACTCGGGTCTAAATTCATCTCACGGGGTGCCCAGAGACTGGGAAGCACTCTCACATATGTAAAATGCCCCACTGAAAGGAAGCGTTCTGGAATAAGGCAAACCACCAACTTCATAGCACCTACCCTAAACACAGCTGGTCTTGCGAGAGAGCAGGAGACACAGCTGGAGCTGGGGACACTCCCCACCCGAGGTCCTTCACGTGGCCCTGAGCAGCACGGCCCTGCATCGGCTGGAAACTCTGCATCGTCCTCGGCCAGTTTTTCACCCTAGACTTGCGACTTTCTAGCACATCAGAACTGCTCCCGTTTCTGTGACCGACAGACAATGACAGCAGCGGCGATTCAGATGGCGTTGTTTTGAAAGAATGAATTTTGACTTACAAAGCAAGGAGCAAGCGCAATTGCTACAGATGAGCACGGAGCATATGCTGCCATTTTACAAGAAAGGATCCTGAGGAGAAGCACCACGCTTTGCCACGGAGCTCCTGAGTGACAAAAATCACACTCTGCCGAGTATCAGACTCACCATCTGTAAAATGTTTTTCATCTCCAGAAGATAATGTGAGAACTATGTGTTGCAAATCATATATACCGTAAGCGATAGATGTTATCACTTGCTTTGAAGCAGCACCTTAGAACTGCCTGTTCTCCCCTACAATAGCCCACACGGGGCATAAAATTGCTTAAAACCCTGTTTAGTAGTGCAAGCAAGGTGACAACTAATACATCTCTCAAATTTCCTCTTGTATGGTAAGAAGGGAACGGGAGGGTTTTTTCATGAACATAATGTTATTCAAAAGAATTTGTCCTGTAGGATGACATTCTCCTACAGGCCTATAGGAATTTTAGAGAAGGCTGTGTGCATCTGTATAAATGCATTTTAAGTTCCAGAAACGAAAATTAGTTTAACTCCTTCTTACACAAATGACTGAGAGGCAAAGCCAAAAACATGTTATTTTTTTTAAAGAACTGGTTTTCTTTTCTATTCCTTCTCCAAAAAAATTCCTGTGAACTAAGGATTAAACCCAGTTTAATCGCTACAGTTTCGAGCAACAAGAGATGAGAGACAGGCCATCCATGAGAACACACGGAATCAAAAGAGACAGAGCCAGGAGTCAGAAATGTAGAATTACGCTGTAATGAGAGACTGTCAAAACCCAAGGAGAGTCCAACCTGGAACCAACAGCCCTGGCTGCACTCAAAATCTGAATTTCAGAGGTTACGACGATGCAGGTCAAAACATTGCGGAGCGACCCCATCAGCAGCCAACTGCATTAACACAACGTCAGAGCTGAAAGAATGGCTAATTTGGGTCTCTTTTCTGATAAATCACGCGTCTTCTATAATCAAGCCCAACCAAAACTGATTTCCAGCAACTGCACTGCCTCTGCCAGCAGACAGTGCTTTAACATCATTACGCAGGAACAGGAAGAGATAATGACCTATAATTCAAGTCTATTATTTTCACGGAACACGAAGATGCATCGCCGTATAACGCGAGCTGTTGATTAAGATCGGTACGTTACATTAAACAAATTGTTCTCCCACAACCCACCGCTGCTTCTGCTTCTTGCTGGCCACCCCGGCCCATCACGAGGAGTTGGCTGGTGGGGGGCAAACGCAACTTTGGAGGAACTACCAGATGGATACGGAGGAACTACCAGAGGGATGCGGAGCCACACTCGGCCCCCGGTACGTGCATCCCTTCTGCCAGCAGAGCCGGTGGCCGGGCAGAGAGCGCCTCGGAGGTGATTTCACCCAAAAAATTGCCCGTGTTTATTCGGTAGCGGCTGGTGAGAAGGTGCAGCGAGTCGCGCCCTCAGCCAGCCACGGGCTGCCCCTCCGCATCGCGCCCGCACGGACCGAGCCGCATCCCGACCGCGTCCCCAAAATCCCCGGAGCGGCGGGACGGGCTCTGCCCCCCCCACACCCTCCCCAGCCCGCGGGGCGCCGTGCCCAGGCTCCGGGCTGGGGGGGGAAGGACGGACGGACACACACACACGACACACAGACAAAAGGCGAAGCTCCCCCGTTACCGCCGAGGCGGGGGCAGCTCCGGCACCGCTCGCCCGGCACCGCCCGCCCGGCGAGGTCCCCCGGCGGCTCAGCCGGAGCCTGCAGCCCCCTCCCCGGCGGCCCCCGGGAGGCGGCCGTGGGTGGCAGCATGGTGCTGTGTGTCCCCCCCTCGTCCCTCCCGGGG
>VZSF01003827.1:577845-683011 GCA_013398295.1 Chionis minor
GGCTGCGGGCAATACCGAGCTCTCACCCGCTTGCTCTGTGCTGTGCCCGGGGCGGGGGGGGCGGGAGAAGTGTCACCCGGTGTCACCCCGGCAGGAATGTCACCCAGCCCCGGCGGTAAGGGGAAGGGGAAGGGAAAGGAGGAACGGCAGAGGGGTTTTCCTCGCGGGGGTGAAATAAGTGCCACCGTGAATTAAAGCACTAATAAGCCCTTTGCATACTCACTCAGCCTGCTCTTGCCAGTCTGTTCAGGCTGGCAGGTTTCCTTTGTGGCGCATTTTCACATCGAATATCTTCACTTCCACCATTTTTCATCAAAATTGGACCCTAATTGTCATCAAGGGCTCTCCAGCGTCACTAAAGCTGCGCTTTAACAAACTTGACGCACAGGGCGCGAGGGTTTCCTTTACGTACAAGGCATTTCGTGACAATACACCACTATTTGTGCTCTTGTGCCTGTTTTCTTTTTAAGCCATGAAGACTGTATAATGTAAACAGAAAAATTTGACACAATCCAGTCCGACTAGTATAGCATCATTAGTTAGACTAGCAAAACACTCCAGCCCAGATCTACAAAGTTAAACGTAAACAAACTGGGATGTAGAGATTGTGGGTCTTTCAAGTTGGAAGTGTTTATGGGATCCCCAGCTAACGTTTACTCCACACAACCAGTTGTTTCACCCAGCTCAGGAATGCGGCGCTCTTCCCACAGCCCGCTCCGGTGGTGTCTCTCTGACGGCTCAAAATCAGATGGAGATGGTGAGAAGGCAAAGTCATCCAAAAAACATCTACTAGGTGAACTATTCGTCACCGCTATGACACGCACCGGACAGCTATTCCACAATCCAGTCTCCAAGAGTCTGGAGCGATCCTCAGTTTTATTGCTGTTTACATGTCAAGGCTTAAAAGTTTTGCACAAATGTGAATACAGATGAATGCCAGGCCGAAAAGTTTCGTGAGCCTGAATTTAAGGAGCAGAAGAAACAGCTTGGAAAAGGATAATGCAGCTGAAATCAGCCAGATTCACAAAATAATGTGAATTCTTTTTCTTCTTTTTGTGCTGGGAGGACCTGTTTTTTCCAGGAGGTATCCGAGCGGGCGGAATGCATCGGTACCGCATTGAGAGGTGGAGCTGGAAACATCCAGTGTGGCTGTGGGAAAAGCAGGTGAATGATTTCACAGAACTGGTGAAGTACTGCCCGGAAGGGGCGGCTGGAGGTTCCTGATCCACGCTGCTGCTCGAAGCAGGACTACTGCTAAGACGGGATGGGGACGGCTGAGGCTTTGTCTCATCACATGTGGGCACGCTCCAGGAGCCAGACTTTGCTGAGCTCTCTGGACAGCCTGTCCCAGTCTGTACTGGTCTGCTTGTGAGACCTCCCAGTCACCGCTCGCCATGGCTGGTACGCCAGCTGGAGGAAGGGAGTTGGTGTGTGACGCAGGTGAGTGAACAAGGAGAAGTGAAACAGTCACAACCTTCGGCAGCAGAAGGTGCACGCCGAGGTGCCGCAGAAGGAGCAAAGGTCAGAGGAAGCAATCCAGTAACTCCTGGCTGCCAGCCCCACCTGACGTGTGATGTTACAGCTGTGATTCATTGCTCTCTGCACATTTTTCCGGGATTAATCCCTGCCTCCCCCGTGCCCCTGTGCGACAGCCGCCTGGCTCCACAACCGGAGTGGCTGAGGGTGCAGCCCCGGCGCCTCCGACATCTGCAGCCCTGCCGGTAGCTGCGCTCAACCTGCACAGTCTGGGTCTCGGAGTCAGGCTGAGTTTAGATGTTGTAAATGATTAACACTGTGGGCACATGGAAGTTAAAACTTCCATGTAGAGGAAGGAGAAAGGCATTTAACCTCTCTTACCTGGGAAAGCATCGGCTCTCCACACCCCCGTCCTCCGAAGGAGGGCAGCCCAGCAAAATGGCATTGGCTGGTGTGGTCCATCAGGCGGCACAGGCTGGGACTGCCCCGCTCCTCCGGCACCCATGGAGGCAAGAGCATCAACATCGCAGCCTGCCCTTCTCCTGCTGGTGAGTCAGGTGGGACCTCAACCTTGGCCTGGGGTCCAGGTCCATCTGGCAGGTTTGGCCGCTCCAGTTTCTAGCCCAGCACCTCGATATAAGCTGCATCAACCTCGTCCATCTTACGCACATTTGGACAAATAAAGCTTGATTTTACTCAGCATCTCATTATCTATGCCAGAATTTCTTATGCA
This sequence comes from Chionis minor, assembly GCA_013398295.1. Taxonomy (NCBI): domain Eukaryota; kingdom Metazoa; phylum Chordata; class Aves; order Charadriiformes; family Chionidae; genus Chionis; species Chionis minor. The sequence continues at coordinate 580,055 of VZSF01003827.1, forward strand.
TAGTTACTACCCTCATTTAGTCACGTCTGGGCCGTGAGCTGCTGTGAATGAAAACTCTGGTCCAGTTTCACTTCGCAGGAGGGCAGCTCTGTCCAGGGAGGGAGCAGCCGTGTTACCTGCCTTTGTCCATCCAAGACTTTCTGGTAGATCTTCAGCATCTTCCCCAAACCAACCTGGCAGTTAGCAGAAGCCCTCCTAGGTAGAACCTCCTCTGAGCTGGCTGTAAAAAAAAAAAATTAAAAAAAATCACAATATATGCAGAAGTAACTGCTCCAAAATGGAAAGCTAAGCCTCTAAAATTGTAAGAATGCTAAAAAATTGAGAGATCAAAAGGGGCATCCTTTATAAACATTTTTCTTTAAGTTTTTACATTCTTCCCTGCAACCACGAGGTCTATGAATCAGCTCGAGAAGAAAGTATGAAATCTGAGATTCTCACATAAAGCCAGAACTCCAAACGTTATGTTACTTGTCATAAAATCTGTAAATGCTTGTGGGAAATTATTTGTGAAAAGACTATATGCCTTCTAAGAAGTAACTGATTATACACAGTGAGGAGTAAAGAACTTGTCTTAAACAAAAGTGATTGCAGATTTTATTATTAAAGTTCTCTTGCCTTTTGATGTTTAAGGACAATTCTATAACTGAAAAAGCAGGTTACATTTAATTAAGTCCCTTGGCTCAGGCTTGTTACTCAGGGCAACACTGTAAACACTTGGCAGAGACTCTGAACTGTAATAACAAGTTTATTAAAAAAAGATTTTGGTCACATATGAGAAGGCAGGGAGCCTAATAGGAAGTTCATGGGGAACTTACCACTGTTCTACATCACCTTCATCTTTTTTCTTTTTACTGTATGCAGAATAACGATGTTGAAAAGCCTTTAGTTTACCACCCTTTGCATATCTTACCTGTGGGTGATTTAATGAGCTGAATTCTCAGTTTGAGAAGAAAATTTATACTTGAAGATTGTCAGATAGTAGAAACAAAACCCTCAAATCGTACAGCTAGGCTTTGTGCCTGTCCAGGCAGAGGGTGCCTTGTGGCTCCTGCTAAAATGGCAAGGGAAGGTGTCTGACACAAAAGAAGTTATTCATGGAATTCGGGAAGAAATCTATGCCACTGTCGCTAACTTGCTTTTGCTTTGTAAACAGAATTCCCCATGAACAATCATTCCAGGATTCTTTTTGTTGGAACCAGTTCCAGACCAACGGTAACTAGAAAAAGACATTGTCTATCTTGCAATAGGTATGTCCATGTGCGTATTCACCCCAAACCTCACAGAAGAGTAGCTTCTTATGCAGATACGCCTCAGCCGTCCCTGGCTGCTCGGGGCAAAGAGCTGCAAAAATGTCTCTACGCTGATTCCTGCTAGACCTCCCTCTGCCTGCACTCCTGAAACATCCCCGTTGCACACCACAGGCCTGCGAGGTGTTCCTCTGCCCTTCTGGAAAGGTGGTGGGCATTTGGGTCCTGCCGCTACAATACTGCTGTAGCCCTTGAGTCTACAGGGCGCCTACAGGAAAGCTGGGGAAGGACTTTTCACATGGGCATGTAGTGATAGGACGAGGGGTGATGGCTTCAAACTGGAAGAGGGGAGATTTAGATTAGATCTCAGCAAGAAATTTTTCACCATGAGGGTGGTGAGACACTGGAACAGGTTGCCCAGGGAAGTTGTGGATGCCACATCCCTGGAAGTGTTCAAGGCCAGGTTGGACGGGGCTTGGAGCAACCTGGTCTAGTGGGAGGTGCCCCTGCCCGTGGCAGGGGGTTGGAACAAGATGATCTTTCAGGTCCCTTCCAACCTAAACCATTCGTGGTTCTTTGCACACTCTTCTGGATCCTTAAAAAGGGGCTAGAGAGAAGATGAGGATCTCGTCCAATTTTTAACATGTTTAGTGTTTCTGAAGTCATCCTAGAAGACGACTGAAAAGAAAGGCTTTCTTACCCTATAGCTGAATGAGGAAAAGGGAAGAATGCTGAAGTCTGTGACACAGGAAAGTAATCCAAATTCTTATTTAACTCATATTTTACAGATAGAGTACAACCTGACCTGAATGGTGACTCCATTTCAAAGCAATAATCATGCCACCGTAGGTCTCATCAACACTTCATTTTCCTCGTTTAGCCCGTATCTGAAACACCAAGGAGTGCCAACCATGAGAAAAGACTCATTAACTGTGCCAGATGAATAGCTAAGCAAAGATTTTGTTTCTATTACCCTGTCCGACAGCAGCCACCCCTTAGTCTGGCTTCTCTGCCCACACACATGTAAACAATGGGAGGGGTACCACGTAAAATAGACTTTCAAAGCAAAATACAGGAAAAGTCAGGAGAAAAAAAGACAGTCTAATTTAACCAACGAAACATGAGACACTGAGGAAAAGGTGCAAAAAGAATGAGAGATATAGTAATAAGAGGATTAAGCAACTGGAGGAAGTGAGGTCATGTGCAAAAAAAAAAGATACAAACTGTACGTGCTTTATGACTTTTTCATTAAAGGCAAGGGAGGGTGCACTAAAAAAGTGTGTTCTGCTTCTCCAATCAAAGTTCAATAACAAGCAATGAATTAATTGATAAATTGATATAATCAACAAAATGAATACCGGCTTAGAAGCAGGAGTGCTCCTAAACCAGCCCTCATCTCGGTGCCTTTCAGATGCTGAGAGAGGAGGAGGTGTGGTGACTCTTGGCCCTGCCTCAATGTACTCCTGAGCATATGCACAAACTCTGTGTGTTGACTGGCTTCCCTTCTTCTGCTCCGTTGTGTCTCCTCCTTCATTGACCCCCAGAAGTCCACCACTTAGGCCACACTGATGAGCCACGACAATTCTTGCCATGTAATGGCAATAAGCAGACGACGGGACTTGCTAGAAGGTCTCTCTGTGCTGTAAGTAAGTTTCACCCCACGGTCTCCCAAAAATGCCAGGAGTTCCGGGGGCTTCTAACTTGCATGGGTTCACCTGAATTTTTTTTATTTGCTTGCTGCCAAGGTGAAGTTTGTACCAACAGCAGGAAAATGTACTTTCCAGTGAGATGTGGTATTTTCAAGACTGGGTCCTTTTGGGTGATGCTGTCACATCAGGGACACCTTCCATGTGTAAGAGCTGTGTAGGTGAGGTCCTTCTGATTCTTCACTGGGGCAGCTGGTGTGGTGCAAGCAGGGTTGTGTGAGTCACTCCCAGTCCTTCCTCTGTTGTTTTTTTTTCATTTGCTTGGATGAGTGTGGTTTATTTTAAGGTGTGATTTATTAAGAACATACGTGCTTTATCTGACAGAGGCAGTGAGAAAGGTCCTTCCCTGGCCTGCAGGCTGGTTTTCTTACATTCAGTTTGGGTTTCTGCCATTCTTTCATACAGTCTGAAGATTGGAAGAAAAGGAGGGTAGTTATGTAAAACTCATTTGAATATTATGTACTCGCGGAGCTGATTTGTTTCTGTTGCCATGGGCCTTTAATTCAAAATCTCCCCCTTTACTAGGGAGAAACCCTTCCTTGATTCAGAGAAGACTTGACAGTAAAAACTCCATCTAGTTTTTGGAAACTTGTTTGTTATTTTCCCTCCCCCCTCCCCTTCCCATTTTTCCTCTGTTTCTGATGGATGTAGGATGCCGTCGGTCTCATCCATGTGACAGCACTGTGTAATTTGCCCCTTTGAGCCTGACTTGCTCTCAGTCGTGTGTGACCAACTGAATTCAGGATCTTCAGGTTCCTTTCTCTACACTGCAGCACGCTATGAAAATTTGTTGCCCCAGCAGATACTGAACAAAATTTGCAATGTGTAGCAGTATGGGGACCATTTTTCCAGCTATAGATGTTGTCTAGCACCCTAAAGGCCAGCAAAAAGACCCATGAAGTAAGTCTTTTGCCTTGAGGGCATCTGAGTGTTTCTTAGGAATTTCGAACTCTTCCACAAGCTGCTCCCTTAACATGAGTTTCATCGTTTCATCCCATCTGATCTCCGTGTGAAGGTAGAGGTGCCAGGCTGGTGTAAGCAGCAGCTTAAGGAATGACCCAAGAAACAGAGGAGCCTATGGCACGTAGGCGCTTCCTTCATGTAAGGAGAGGGGGACAACACAGCAGTGATTTGGTGTGGTGCATATTTCTGTAGAGGGTGATGGCTGAGGGTGAGATCCCATAGAGCTATACAATCTGGTGAAGTTGTGCAAGAAGAAGCAATCCAGCCACAGCTGAACATTGCTCTGGGCAGGTCACCTCCTTCCTCTGCACAATATTCAGCTTCAGGTGACCCCAGCCAGCCAGGTTACCACCTCCTGCTGCCTGAGTCACCTCAATAAGAGAAAACTGGGTTACTTTCACTCTACATACAACCGATACAAGTCAAGGCCTCTGCGGTAATATTCACTGGCAAAGACTATTTCTGGACAAAACTACAAATATTTAACACGGTGTGAAGTATAAATTAGCTGTCTCCAACGCCAACCAGAAGTGAATGCTCCAAGTAGAAGATGGAGATCGGATGGTCTGGTTTTAGCCTGTGAATGCTAGGACTGGAAGCGGGGCAGCGGGTAGGTATTACAGTGTTTAAGCACCGCAGTTGCAGATGCTATAAAAGTAATGATAACGTTGCTGGCTTTTATGTGCAGCTTTCCATCTGCAGATCTCAAATCTCTTGCATATTGCAATTTTCTGTAATTTCCTGGCTTAACCTGCCCGAAACAAAATCTACAAGCTCTGAAATAATATTTTATATTACAGAAAACAACCTGCATATTTTCACAATAAAATGTTTGTGGAAGAATGAATTATGTGTGATCTATTCTGCGTGCTTCATCGTAATAACAACGTGAATTAGTTTTTTAGAAGCAAGCAAGCAAGAAGGCTCCTTTTGAACCGCCTGACCTCTTTCACAGCACTGGAGATGTGAAATGTTCTCCAAATGCAACATTCAGCTAAACTGCCTGTCGATGCAGCTCCCTTCAGAAGCACTTCAACCTTTCTCCTATTTGTTTGTTTCTATTTGAAGACGTAGTTTCAATTCTACATCCAATGTCAGGTTAGTGAAAGAGATTTGAGAAGGGATTCCTTCCCCGGCCTTCCCAAAAAACATTAGCCTTGTGAATAACAGAAATATATAAATGTTTCAAACGGGGGGGCAGTTCCCTGTAGATAATAAGCTGATCGTTTTTTTGAGGTAAAATGTGAATGACTGATACATAATCTGCCAGGCAGAGGCTTTTGCAGTTTGAGATCCACTAATGGTTCCGAGCTCTTTTGGAGCAGGCATTTTTAAACCTTACTTGTATTTCACTGAATATTTAATGTAACGGTTCTGCCAGCAGCCTCCGAAAATAGGGAGGAAAAAACCCCCACCCAGCAGTGATTCCTTAGCAGAAGTAGGCTGATGATTTCAAAAGTTTCCCTTTACCATATCTCAAAGCATGACCTTGAGGAGCGCTACAAGTGTCACGCATGTCCTCGTGGTTTAGAAGTCATGGTCGGTGGTATTTCACCTGACCATGGCATCTCTCAGGCTTTACCTCTAACTGATAATGATGTTAAAGACTGATTCCTTTAAAAGTTCATGTTAGAGAACACACAATGAAGCATTTGCTTAAGCAAATGTTGACATCCCTGCTTTGCTGGGGTCAGCAGGGCCCTCGGTGTTGGGTTGGAGAGCAGCATCCCAGTAAGGACGCGTTTCTAGTGAGAGGTGGCTGCCTGCTTCCTGCCACTGTGCATCCGGTACAGGGGGGTGAGCATAGGTGAGAATCAAGCTCTGGCTTTCAAACACATCCTTTAAACAGGAAAAATCTGGAGAGAAAACAAACAGTGGTATTTGTGGGCCGTGGGGCACCAAAAAGAACTTCCTGCGCTCCGTTTGTAGGTATTTGTGTGCACGTGAGCACAGAAACGCAGGCTGAAGTGACAACTTGTCAATGGTTCAGCACGAAGATTTCATTAATTTTGCCTCTCCCCATGTCCAACCTCCCCCTGAATCGCCCAGCCATGCCTGGATCACAGAGACGAGTGTTGAGGGGCTGACAAACTGATAGAGTTGTATGTTTTCATGCATTGTTTTCCCTGGTTTAATAACATCTTTGCAAAACTGAACAGCAGTTAAGGAGGAAGACGAGAGTACGAGGCATCACCACTTGGCAAATATCCTTAAGTCAGCTTTGGTGGAAATGTTTGTACTTTGTTTCTTAGAAAGGCTCAGGAATACATCCATTTATGATCCATTTATGTTATAACTCCCTTAACTTGAATTGGCAGGTGATATCATAGTTCAAAATTCAACTGGTGTAATTTGAAAAGAAAGTTTGGGGATGGAAAACACTCTGTAATTCTCCCCTTGGAAGAACTGGTGAAAATAAATATTAAAAAAAAAAAAGACATTTCGTGCAATCTTCTACCTCCCCAAACCACCAGAGTAGTGAGGGATGGGTCTGAATGGAACTCCCAATAGCGGTAACCGTTTCCAAGACTGTAGGACTGCCAGAGTAAAAATCTGCCAAACTTCCTAGCTTTGCTAAAATCTGGTAAGGCTGCCCGATTCCCCAGAGCTTGTACATTCCAATTTTTTTTTTTTTTGGTTATATCTCATGTGTTTTTATGCAAGTCAATGGCTTATCCCATTTAATTCAAATTTCTGTGGGAGCTCTTTGAGATTCCAGGATGCGGTGAAAGTGTGACCCCATGCCATAGTGCTGGAGTGTTCTGCCTTTTGTATTCAGTGATTTTTACCTGTTTTTACACATCTTGTTGCATTTTATTGCACAATTAAGTTTAAAAGAAAAATAAATAAATGTATCTGTCCAGGAGTTCTTTCTTATGAAGACTGCTGAAATGCCATTGAAGTCTTTCACAAAGAGGCAAAAGTGCTCAGGGCTCTTCACACATATAGTTAATTTTCTTCTTAAGAAGAAAACACCAGGCATCAAGGGGTTTTTAAATGCACTGCGGAGAAGAAAGACAAAAACCAATGGCCAGAAGCTGAAGCCAAGACGAATCCAAATGAGGAGATTTTAATAGTGACTCAGTCATCCAGAGAAATGACAATTTGCCAACTCTTACTGTCTTCAGAGAGAGAGCAAGAGCATGCCTTTCTAGAAGATGTGCCATACTCAAACACAGTACAGTTTATTCAAAAGTGGGTTAATTGTGCAAAGCGTAATGGCCTGTAATATAAAAGCCAGATCAGAGGATCTATCTAATGGTCCTTTGCCCTTAGTTTTGTGAGGTTTGTCTTAAAAGGGTATTATTTTTCTTTTCTTTTTTCCAGCTTTTACACAGACTAGGTCAAAGAGTTTTAATTCCGTTCCTTACAGATTTCTACCTTGGAAAACGAAGCCACTGAGTAAAGCAAAAGTAGTAACAGCAACTGCGAAGTGATAACAGTTTGCAGTTAGTGCTCAGCCAGCAGGAACTAATTCACTCATTCACAATGCTACAAAGCTGCCGTCAGACGGCTTTTTTTTTTTTTGTCACTATCAAACAGATTGCAATTAGATCCATTGACAGAGGTGAATAGTTTGATAGTCATAATTTAATCCTCTGCTATCAATTCAGTGAGACAGTCACTAAAACACACAGTCTCTTTTTTTTGCAAGGTTTTCCTGCATTTATAGACAAAATAATTGCCACAACGTTTGAAATCACATGTTGCTAGGTATTTGTTACGGCACAGTTCATACCTGTGTAAGTATGTACCCTCTATGTCCCCTCTGCCGCAGGCATGTATATAATTATCTATGTATATAGATATACATACACATATATGTGGAAATAATGAACACGGGGTAAACAGAAGAGTGTCGGTGGTGGACCATGAAGAGGTGAACACGTCTCTGTTTGTTCAGCGCCATCTCTACCAGTCATACAGATCCATGCACAAGGAGCCCCTGCCTCATGCTCCTCTCGTGCAAATTCACAAAGACTCGTAACATTCCCATGGTATCTGCAGAGATGGGCTCAGACAGTCAGTGGGTGCCCTGCTACTGGGTGACACGCTTCGAGAGCCCTTTTTCCCCGCTTAGGTACGTTCTGGGAGTTAAAACACAAAGAGTACACACCTACGGGAAGTTATCATCATCGTTCACTGAATTCAGAGCACCTGAATTCAGAAAATCTAGACATTAGTTTGGCTTTGGCTCTGGCTTAGGGCTTACATCACCACATGCAAGTCACTTAAACTCTCTGAAATCCCATTTTCTTATTTACCGGACTGGATGCTGTTGCTTACTACGCCCTACTTCTCCCGGCTCTTGGAAGCTGGTACACTCACATGTCTTCCCATGGAGGAAGTTTCAGGAAAGCCGTGTGGTTTCATTATTTCCTGTGTACACAGAAACCAATGGCTGCGTTTTGACTGGTAAAAGTAAAGCAACTGCGATCAGAGTTTTTATTCATGCACACTTTGAGATAGGGTATCAGGTACACCCCTATTCAACTCTTTTCTACATCCTCTTTTAGGGCAACTAAATTGGTATTACATGTGCTTATCCCCTCCAGCCTCACCAGGAGCGGCTCAAAAGGTCCTAATCTAAGGCCAGTCCTGCAGGGAAATGGCTTAACATCCCCAGATTATGCAAAGGGTTGCAAATCCAGTACCAGAAATCATCGCTGGTTTCTTCTCGCTGCTTTTGCAAATTATATTCACTTAAAAGTCCATTTTCCTGCCAGGCAGAGAATTTTTTGGGGGGTGAGGCATGTTTTTTGCTTCAGCAGTAGTGGAAGAAACCAAAGAAAACACGCTTTAGTTGTATCCTAAAGGTGAAAGGGCCAAAATGGGTGGGGGGAGGAGGGTAGAAAAAATAAAAATAAAAGTAAAAAATAAGTAGTGCTTACTGTTTTGAGAGATCCCATGATTTCTGAGCTGGTTTCAATGATCTTTCTTTGAGCAGCTGCAAGCGCAGGTATGCCCTGCCTTTCCTGCACGGCTGAACAGACGATATCACAGTTTTAAATCAGTTCTCAGCTGATGGGGAAAGGATTACAGTCTGTTTAATTGCACCTTTACCGCAGATAAGCAGATAACATTTCTGAAGGAAAAAACAGTGAGAATGCAGCTAATTCCCCGAGGCAGAAGGAGACAGGTCTGCAGCCACCAGTTATATTCACAGAATCATAGAAATCAAATGAAAAGGTTGGAAAAGACCTTTAAGATCATCTAGTCCAACCAGTGACCCTGCTCTACCAGGTCCACCAGTAAGCCATGTCTCTAAGCTCTATTCGGGAGCGCCATGGGGTGTGTGTGCGGATGACACCCCACAGCCGTGGCCCGAAGTGCCCAAGCGCAGCCAGTGACCGGTCTCACCTAATGCATTTCATGTTCTCCAGAAGCCCGGCTTTATTCCCACCCCGATCCTCAAATTCTGACAGCTCCGTCTCTTCCCAGGGAGCTGGAGCAGCAGCACACAATGCACAATATCACACTCTCTTGCTGTTTCTTCCCACAAACCAGCCATTGAGCACTGGGCAGGAGCCATTAGCACCCAGTTCAAACACAATGTAAATTCTATGAGAACTCATTGTTTTTATAAAGATCACATGCAATTTGTTGCCAAGCAGCCTACGCAAATATTTAAAGCCTGCCTATTTCTCTGCAGGATTTTTTTTTTTTAAATAAAAAATAAATTATAAAAAAAATAACAAGAGCTTTTACTTTGTGCCACAAGGCTTGAGAGGGAATTAACCTCTTCCTGCGCAGCTCCCAGGCAGTGGAGTGATGGAATTATTGCCTTGTGTGTGTTTCATGGGGGTGATGCTGGAGAGGACTTGACTTGGAGGCTGGCTGTGTATTTATTAACTTGGTCTTAAATTGTCATACATTTTGTCAGCGCCACATGGATCTTCCCAGTTCTCTCTCCTCTTGAGAGGTAATCCTTTCCGGCTAACCCTGATGTAATTACCTGATTTCTAATCACCTCTTCCTCATCTCAAGATACCTCCAGGCCCACCAAAGGAGAACTGCTACGTTTGATCGTGTTTTTCTCCCTCCCTCCCTCTCTCCCTCCCTCCTTCCCTCCATCCCTGCCATCGTTCATATCTAAGCATGTGCTTAGCTGCCCTGCTGAATCGTCAGGCAGGAACAATGTCCCGTCTGTTAACATGAGATAAGAGTGCCAGCTCTAGATTTCTGTGTAGAAACTTGGAAGTAGACACAGCTTAAAAAAAAGCTTGCAATTAATTTTACTCCTGCCAGACTTCAGTTTCACCCATATGAGTTATCAGGCTAGGTTTTTCTGTCTGTGGAAACAGTCTCCAGGCACGGGGCTGTCTAGTCACCCAAGAATTACCATCAGTGTCCCACAGGATAGACCTGTTATGAAAAAACAGACCACATATAAATATAAGCAATGGCTCGAATCCCAGCTGCGTTTTTCCATAGGAACAGGCCTCCATACAGTGCGTACCTTTGTGTGTGCAACTGCAGCACTCAGAAGGAGTCGTTTCCTGGCCAAATGAAGGCTTGGTGCCCTGGATGGGTGACTCCCAGGCAAGAAGACGTCTATGATCTGTGAGGAGTGAGGGTTACGAAGGGTAATGAGGGCAGCCCTAAGAACCACTTTGGAAGTTCACCCTTCATTTCCCATACATGCCTACAGTATAAGGAAAGACTGTTCAGCACAGTTTCTGATGACCTCTCTCTCACGTTTAATTTTTTTAGGTTCAGATATTATTCGGCTTTTTTGAAACCAAAGTCTCATGCTCAGAGCAGAATCACATAAACACCAGCTCCCTCCGGCTGTAACTGGTGTGATACGTCTCATGTAGGTTTTAAATCAGTTTCTCCAAATTGATTTGAGAACTGCCTGGAACTATACTGCAAACGCCGTTTAGGGTGACCTGACCTATTTTTTTGCCACACCAATTTTAAAACTCGTTGGAAAGTATCCCCGTTTTAGCAATGACCTTGTTATTTATAATCAGGTCTTGAGCCTATAATATCTGTTAGTTATAATAATTTTCCTCAAAATGCCATTTTTCCACATGTGCCTAAGGATGTAATATCTTGCAACTTGCATAACTGAGGTAGAACTGAAAGATCGTATTGTGGCTTCTGGTTCTACAAAAATGCAGATACCCACAGCAAATGTGCCGTGATGGGGCTGTCATGGTGGTAACATTAATTACGTGCATAACTCTTTTCTGCGTCAAGACATTAGTGTCTAAAAGCATCAACAACTTCGGAGATTTATCTTGCTTTTAACTGTATTTACTGACTGTGATTTTCTGTATTTCCTTCAGTGAGCACAGACTCATAGACAGGCTTTTCTTTTGTTTGCAGGTGGTTTCACCTGTGGTTCTCACGCATTGCCAATGAGATCTGCAGTCCACCCACATGAGACGGATCCTTTAAACTCACGAGAAGCAACTGAAAATAACCAAGAAACACCATTTAAAGAAAATATACATGGCAGCTCTTCCTCACTATGGAAAAATGGGAGCACAGAGTTGGTTAGACAGGGTCAGCCAGGAGGGACGTCTTGTCTGGTGTCCTCTCCTGGAACCGATTGTCACTGGGAGATCAAAAGATGCAAGAACCTCTTGCTAAGCAGACATGAATTAGTCTGTCCCCCGTGTTGGAAGCTTCCCTTCTTCCTTAAAAAGAGACTGGCATAAAACCTGACATATTACATTTAACGTTGCTTCCTATTTTTCTTGGTCAATGCTGACTAATGGAATTCTGGGTATGAGCGTTACCTATGTGCAGATCTGATAACGGGTTAAAATGGGCAATGGAGAACTTTTGAATTTGTCTTGGGGGCAGCTTTGGTGCTGCCTGCCTGTGCGAAAATGAATGACTGATTGGATTTCACCACCTTCACTTTTCAGGCAAGGCCCTCTGTTCTGAAGTGACAACATGGGGAAAACCATTGCTCCTGCCCCTGTCCCAACCTGTACATATCTTAGTTATGTCCGCCCCATATCCCTTTGCTGTCAGCCTGGTAGCTTTTCTGGGAGGGTGGTCTCCACGCTGGCTAAAGGCCATTCTTCTTCTCCTTCCCTCCTCTGGTGCTCCTTTCCCTGCAGTACACATGCACATGCATCCCCAGGGGAGGAAGGACCAGGACACGCTGGTGGGAGCCCTATGGGGACCAGAGGAGAGCCCAGCAGAGGAGGGCTCCTCTTTCCTGCTGCACGCCCACCATGCTCCACACAGGAGAGGTCTCCACAGGGGTCTGTGCTGTTTGCAGGGATCACGACACAAGGCTCATTTCAGACAGGAGCTCGAAGCAGCTCACCGTGAAGGTCTCACCTCACCTTAAAACCTGCAGTTTCTTAAGAAGTCGCCTGTACTGCAGTCAGGTGATCACAAGATGGTTTTTGTATGTCTCCCAAGTAACAAATGATAAGACAAGAGGGAATGGCCTCAGGTTGCACCAGGGCAGGTTTAGGATAGGTATTAGGAAAAAATTCTTCACCGAAAGGGTTATCGGGCATTGGAACAGGCTGGCCAGGGAAGTGGTTGAGTCACCATAGAATCATAGAATGGTTTGGGTTGGAAGGGACCTGAAAAATCACCTAGTTCCAACCCCCTGCCATGGGCAGGGACACCTCCCACTAGACCAAGTTGCTCAAAGCCTCATCCAACGTGGCATTGAACACCTCCAGGGATGGGACAGCCACAGTTTCCCTGGGCAACCTGTTCCAGTGCCTCACTGCCCTCATGGTGAAAAATTTCTTCCTGAGACCCAACTGAAATCTCCCCTCTTCCAGTTTGAAGCCATTACCCCTCCTCCTATCACTACATGCCCTTGTAAAAAGTCCCTCCATCCCTGGATGTATTGAAAAACTGGGCAGACGCGGTGCTGAGGGACATGGTTTAGTAGTGGGTTGGGCAGGTTGATGGTTGGACTCGATGATCTCAAAGGTCCCTTCCATCCCAGGAGCTTCCATACCCCCATGATGAGTAACGCTCCCTCTGACCCCCAATGGAAACGCCGAACCCCGGCCTAGGAGCACATTGCTCGTCCCTACGGATGATGCAGAAAATCACCCTTAATGAAAATCACCTTAACCTTAATCACCTGGGTGCACCCTCCCCCTTTCGGGGTGGCGGTGCTGGGGGCGGCAGGGCGGGGGATGCGGAGCCGGGGGACGCTGAGCCGAGCTGGGCCCAGCTGAGCTGAGNGCCGGGCCGATCCGATCCGCAGCCCCCCGCCGCCGGGCGGCCCAGGCCTGGGCACCGCTGCCCTCTCCTGGCGCCTTCGAGCATCTCGCCTGGCCGCGGGTGGCCCGGGCACACCTTGAGATGCGGCACTCCGCGGGTGGGGGGTGAGGGAGCGCTAAACCCGCCCCGCAGGGATACACGGTGCAGGAAAAAAGCGAGGTTTCCCGGTTATAACCCAATGTACTCATTTACAGATCACCGCATGGCGGGGTGTGTGCGTGTGGGGGGTGGGTTAAAGGCAAGGGCTGTGGTAATTCTCAGAAATAAGCGTTTTCAGTGTTTCCCTGCACGAGGGGGACCGGGCCCACCCGCGCTCCCCTCCCCACCTCCCTGCCTCCCGCCCAGGGCGGCGGGGCCGGGACACGCCGGGATGCCGGGAGCCTGCTGTCCCGCGGCGAGGAAGGCAGTTAATGGGAGAGCTTTTCCATTAGTCAGAACCCCTAATTTGGGGATTAGGCAAAGCATTTTCCCATTCCTGTAGTTAACCCCCAAACCTCTGACACATGCATCGCCAGTCCCGCCGGAAAACGAGTCAGACGCCGAGCGCTGCGATGCTCCACTGAGTCCGCGGGGAGAATTTGTCAGTCCGGGGCCGGAGAGACAGACACGGTCTTTTTCCTCGTTTTGACTTTGAGCAGTCATTTGTGACAGCGTTAAGGGAACATAAAGCTCTGCCGCCCCCGTTTTCCAGGCACTTTGCAGGGGCGCGTTGGCCTGTACGAGGTGCAGGGGACTCGGGAGCAGAGTCAGAGTCCTCATCCTCTGAAGAGCAGATTCGGATTTCAACCACATCTCTTGCGGTTAATCTTGTGATGAACCCTTGGCTCATCAGTCTCCGTTCCTGGGGGACTCCTGCACGCCCGCAAGACACCCAGCAACTTCTTGTCTCTGGTCAAGCTGGTCTTCAAGGCTCCTACCCTGCCCAGGGCACATTTCTCCTGCGATACAGGGAATGAAAACTGAGGGGAACGTCCTCCACGGCCAGCTCTGGCCTGGGGTGGGACCACAGGGACAGGGGCAGCCACTGCCATTGGGATCAGAGGAGAGGGGGTGAAAAGCCCGGAGCGTGGTACCCTGCTCTTTGAGAGCATCTCACAGCCCTGACCTGTTGAGTGGTAAAAGAATTGTTCTCCGTTCCCTCTATTTTTATTTTCCTTCTCGAGGAACTTCGTATAGCTGCAGGCGGAAAAGAAAAAATAACCTTCTTAGATGTTATTTCAGTACTTTAATTTCTATTTCAAAGAATCCAATTTATTAAGCAGCAGTACCTGAGATTACACTCACCAAGCAAATTCTCAAAGGAAGCCTCACCATCTAGGTGTATTTTTCATTATACAATAAACTCTGAACTCCACCAAAGGTGTTCTCTCGTAATGTTAAACTCAGTGCCTGACAATTATTGTCCAGCTCCATTTGGTGCCAGAAGTGCATTCAGTGGAGAAGTAATAAATCCTTTCATGCTGTTTAATAAAACAAGAAAATGTGTTGCTCACACTTGGATGCTAGACTTTATTACACAAACACAGCTAAAAAAATAAATGGAGTATTTCCTGTTTAGAAGTGCCTACAAGTCACGTGATGTTGATTTTCTCCAGGTGTTGCAATTCTAAATGAAATTTTCACTTAGGTTATTCTTAAAGAAGTAAGTGAGTTATTTCAAAACGCAATAATCAACATGTAGTTAAAGGTGCAAAAACCATTGTAAAAAACCCCAAAACATTCAATGTGCTGTAATGAAATTAGATGTGGAACACGGCGGTTGCCAAATTATACAAGATATTTGTGAGACGCTTTGCCATCCACTTGAATGCTTTTCTGAGTTTCCACTGAGGAAAAAAAGCAAAGAAAAATCCTATGAGGTCTGAGAAACCCTTTCAACTTGTCAGTTGATTTCGTCTCTTTGTAGGGAGCCAGGGTTATTCTCTACTCTGGTGGCCTGGTCTTGGTTAGAGGTGCCACTGCTATTGTAAAATAAATGCCTGATAAAACTAGATGCTCAGCACTAAGTGGAAACACGTCTGTAAGCAGGATTGTCTGTTCCTGCATTTTCACTAGCTTAGATGAAGGAAAAAGTCAGCCACACATTGTCTTTTAATAGATAAAGCCTACGTTTTTGGGTCTGTTCTGCACTGCTCATGCTTGCACAGCCCGTGTGATCCTTGTCCAGTGATGCCTTGAAGGACTTGAGGAATATCTGTCATACATGCTTCATTCCTGCTCTCTGTTGACAGGTTTTTGTGGGCTGGTCTCTCCTGTATGGGGACTTGGTGGGGACCATTTAGAGGTGCCCAGTAGTCTGTATTTCTGTGGGAGACAACAAGGTTAAAGAGTGCTCCTAACATTTGGAGCAAGAAGCACTGAGGGTTAGGGTGGGCCTTACTGGAGTTTCTCCCACAGCTTCTGAACAACCACCACAGCGGAGACTTCTGCCCAGAGCAGCTGTACCTGCACTGTAAAACCTCTGTACACCTGGGAAGACCTCATCCCAAAACTTTGGAGACACCTAGACAAATTTTGGGCCCAAACTGTCTGTTATCACCCCCTATGGTAATCTTTTATGTACTGTCACATGAACTTAAGCCACAGGGCTTAATGACTCCTCTTGATGTTTCTTTTGGAAAAAGTTAGATCTCTACCATTGGATGGCTCACACCTTTTCTGCAGAGCTTAACTATAGATCATATACCACAGGAGGCACCGGTGCTACACCTCTGCTGGTCTCAAAGAACATCCTCTCCCTAGATACCTTCCAAAAAGCTCCTCTAGCTGAAAGAATGACTTGAAGAGCCATGTTTTCACATGCAATAGAACAGATCAGACGCGACTGCAAAGACTTTCCAAGTGATACAAACTTTGTAACAGGCCCTCAGACCACATCAGGTTCCTTATCAGCTTCACCAGCTGAAGGCTCTGCAGCCACCACAAGAGGTAGGATCACCCATGTCCCCTCACCCCACCGTCTCACAGGCCAGTGCCTGCAGTCGCACAGCCACACAGGTAGGTCAATCGGAGAGCACACCTGTCGGAAAATGGTTGGGTTTTTTGTAGGGTTGTTTTTTGTCCAGATGGGTTTGCTGATTCAGTTGGCCAAACCTGGACGATTGCTGTAACTGGGGAAGCACGGCAGGGGGAAGAGGTGGGACATCCCTTTTTAATAACAGGGCAATCATCGGGTTGCTGAAAGCGCTTGTGAAACCAGCTCCGAGAGTTTTGCAAGCCTGGCGCCGTGTGCATCTCCCTAGGTCCTTTTCTCCCAGACGCCCCAGTTCAACATTGCATTTAAATGATGGAATTTCAAGCTCATGCCTAATTCCCAAGGCATTTCAGATTTAATTTCAATTTAATTATATTCTTAACTTCAATTTAATGATAAGCATAGATTTACTCGCATGTGCAGAGTCGGGTATGCGCTCATGTTCTTTGCTGAACTGAGAGTATTTCTCAGGAGGAATGCCACAATTGCGTGTACAGAAAGGAATTGGTTTTTCCTAATGGGTGGGTTGGTAAGAACGCAGCTTCCAGTTATGAATTTATTTGTCTCATTAGTGGAGACCTGATTTATTCACTCTTTCTCTTTACTGACAGTAGCTGCTTTTCTTCCATCCAGGTGTAACTCCAGGACTCAGAACTTTCCAGTTAACTCCATCTGCAGATTTGGTCAAACTCTCCCTTATCAGAGTCGGTCTTACAAGAGGGTTATTGTTGCTTAAAATTTTCCAAACTCAGCAGGCTCAAATTCAGGCTTTTAAATCTACGTTTGAGCTCCTCAGTGCCCTTTGGGGGTCGTGAGCTTCCCAAGTCATTTCCAAAGAGAGAGGAAAAAGAAAAGCTATGAGTCTGTCGTGGTGACGTTGGGGACCAGGAGGGCCAGTGCCTTCCTCCCCGCTGGCAGCAGGGTCACAGCACAACACGGAGAATAACTCCGTACCCTTGTGAGGTTAGATGAGCACAAGTGAGGCAGGGAGCGGTGATAATAATCAAAAAAGAAAGGTGAAAATAATCAGGATTTAAGAGGGATTTCAAAGACACTCCAGGAATACTAAACATTGGGCATTACGCAATTAAGTGAAACCTTCTGAATGTATAAAATATATTAAAAGAAAATCAGTTTGTCTTGAGTTGAAGTGTGATGCCATGCTGCTTACATTATATATGAATAGTAATTGGAAACAGGACATCTGCAGAAATTAACCATTAACTGTTGAGCACTAAAATCTTTAATTGAGTTTGTAAGCCCTTAATGGCACAGTTAACCTTAAACACAGCTCAGTGCATGCACTACCTGGTTAACACTGGTTAATAACTCTAGCAGCTGATAATATTTCACACCCATGAGAGCAGCACATTAGCAAGAGACTCGGTGGAATGAGCTCAGCTCGCCACTTTGTTCGACCACAGACATAACAGCTTAACCTTTTTTGCCGTAACCGGTCTTTTCAGGTTTTCTTCCTTCCAGACCTGCGTGTGATGAGAGCACCCCTGCACGTATGGCTTTGCGAACTGCAGACACCCCTGTGGCATTGGGGCACTTTGTGGCATCGCAGCGGTTGGAATCTACTTGGGTATTGCAGGATAAATCCACACCGGGCAGCCTGACGATGGGAAGAAGTGGCTGTAACTTGAAGTTGGCAGGGAGTGACACCGTGAATAACCTGAGGAGGGCAAAATCCACCCCAAAGTATCAAAGGGAGCTGGAGGGATCTAGGCGGTGAGGAACAGCCGCCTACCTGCTCAGCTGGAGTCATTCAGAAATCTTAAAAATACCATCCTCTACCATTAAACCACGTGCCCAGCAAACCCTAGGACCACGGCAGCTCAGGAAGCCCAGTTCAGGAAGGGCAATTCCAGGAGTGTAGGCACGTTAGAGGGATTGGCGCGAGGAACAGGTGGAAGGAGAGTTGTTGAAAAAGCACATACTTTGCCATCAACGTAAAGTAAAACTTGACAAGCGGATTCACGGGTCTAAGTTAGCGCGGTCAGTGTTAGGCTTCCTAGTTCAGAGGCTTGTAAACAAAAATATACTTTGTTATTGCCAACTTCTAACACGTTTCCAAGCAAATTAACTCTGCAGTTGTTCCAGAAAAAGTATATATATTTAAAAAAAAAAAAAATTAAAAAAAGCAAAAGCTCTGGGCTTGGGCTGAATGAATTATTGAAGAGACTCAAAAATCCCAATTGCAGTGCTGTGTTATTTGCAGCAGGAGTATGTACGGCACAGCTCCTCCAGCGCTGGCATTCGTCGGGAGAAAATCAGGTGACATCTGCTCCTTGGGTTGTCCTGAGGGCATCTTTGCCCAAACCCAGGCAGCACTGCGGCACGCTGCCCTCGCTCGCCGATGGCGACGCCAGGGGCAGCGATGAGGAAAGTCTGTGGCAGAGCCACCTGTAATGAAACATCTCTCTGCAGCGAGGCAGGCTAAATTGCCACCAGCCAGGAGGACGCACTCCTGAGATGCCAGCCTGGACCCGGCCTGTCCGTACACGCTTCCTATGGGCAAGGCAGGTGTCCAGGGAGCAGCGCAGCCCAAGGATGCGGGTCCTCGCCTTGCGACAGGCAACCGCTCTTTTATGGCCATGACCTGCAGCGTGCGACCAAAGCCAGGAAATGAAAATCACCTTCTTTCTCAATTTACCCATTTGCCTTAATAAAACATCTTGCTTATTCCTGCGAACCCTTATTTTATGTCATTTTCATTAACGGTACTTAACATGACAATGACTTTGACAATAAATAATTGCCTATTTTTCTGTCTGCTTTTACAGTACATGAAAATTCACAATAAGCAGGTACAGACCGAACCCTTTGAGCCAACAGTTTCCACTGAGACCAATTTTTCCTGCGCACTCGTAATAGAAATTCTCCAGCATCTTTTTGCACCTACTGGAAAGTTTTGCTGACCAAGGTAAACAAAGCAAAAATGGCAGCTCGGTGTGATGTGGGGGTTTGCATTCAACGTCAGTCTCTCTCCAGTGCAGAGATTTAGCCCCTCTGAGGCTGCTGTTTTGTCACCTTTTACAGGTTTGTCTCCTAGGCACCCTCAGAGTTTACTGCAGCTGACATGGCTTCCTGTGGACCTTCGCCTGCGCCCTGCCTTGAGGTACCTGCAGGAGTCGATCACTTTGCAGCCATTATTCTTTTCCTATTTTCCCCTGTGTTTTTACGGCAAATTGTGCTGATTTTCTAGACTAGCTGGGGTATCTGGGGTTTCTTTGTGCCTTTGGTAGAGGTTTTGTTTTTCTTTCTTTTTCCCCAATGGCAGTTATTTTATTACATCCCAGCCTGTGTCTCCAGGCCTCATGCTCTGGGATTCTTGTTTGGTTTTCTCATGGAGCAGCCCTCTTCCCTTACCATTTCCCTGATGCCTTGTATTGCATTTTTATTACAGCAGAGGCCGTGTCTACAGGTCCTTCAGGCTATTTGTTCTGAGACTTTTATTGGATTCTCAATAAATATGTTTGCCATTGGGGGTCCTTAGCTGGTTTCCTTACCTATTTTATTGAAGCTGTGCTTCCAGACAAAATGTTAACCAGCTATTTCAACAGCAATCTGGTTTCTCTTCTGAGCCCTTGCACAGTTCCTTACATGTTTGCATTGGCTGAGCTACATCTCCTGCCTTTTTTTTTTCCTTTTTTTCCCTTTTTTTTCCTTTTTTTTGGTTTTTTGATGTCTCCCTCACGTTTAGGGCCTCTTGTCGAGGCAGTCTGGGTGCTTTTCTGCAGCCGTCTCTGTTTAGCATGGCAGCACAACTACACCTTTGTGGCAAGCGGCAGGTGGAATGGAAGTGGCTCTCTGCAGACCTGAGAAACCCTAGGCTTTGGGTGGACAAAGAAAAGCAGGTTGCTTGCCTGCAAAAAGTTACTCTGTGATAAAGCAACCCGATGTTTTTTGCTTGGGTAAGCCACGATCCACTGGGATACATCAGGGTACATCATCATTGTTAAGAGAGATGGATTTGGTGTCTTACTGGCTGGTGGGTTTGTTGTCCTGGGCAAGGTCCTATGGGGAAAGGGTGGTGTACTCTCACAGGCACGTCAGCAAGGTACTGATGCTGGAGGCTCTCAGCGCCCCCGCCATGAGGATTTTTATCCAAATTTCAGTGGAAATTCCCATCTGAGTCTTGGCTTCATCCTAGTTTCCATAGCTATTTGTGATATTAAAATATAGAATTTAGGGGATTCCCTGAAGAGGCTTGTGTAGAAGGGATGGTTTGGCAACCCAGCTACGCGGGGCAGAACCAGAAGCTCTCCGGGGCGGCGATTGCACCCGTGTGCTACCCAGGGGCAGACAGCAAAATACCGATGGCTAATACTGCAGATAAAAAAAAGTGTCTCCAGCCCAGGCTTCACCTTTTAAAGTAATTTCTGGGGTTTTCATCGGTTTTCTATTTTTAGCTTGGATAATAAGGCTTATGTGATCACACTGTGTTTGTGTGTGTTTGTGCATCTCTATCTGCCCTTCCTGTAATAACTTTTGAACTCGTGGACCAGCTTCAACTAGATTTGATTGAGGAGTAGAAATCACAATGATAGCATATTCCTGCAATTTTTAGGTTAAATAAGCAGCCAGGTAGAGGAGAGAGACACCAGAGAATCCACACAGGAAAGAGCCATTCTAAATACTTTAACTGCAGGAAAAGTTTAGATCATGGTTAAAGCTTTATTAGACATAAAAATCCACCCATCGTTCAAGTTGTCTTTCCCAGATGAAGTACATATCCTGTGTGTAATAAAAGGTAAATCTGATTGAGCTCTTTCCGGTGCTAAGGGCGTTCATAAAGTCTTCTCTCACAAGCACATGCTGCAGCTTTAGCCTAACCGAGTTTAAAACAAAAAACCAGCTACAAGATGCAAATTCACTTGAAACCAGGATCTGCTGCTTCTGACGCTGATAGCTGTGGCTATTTGGTTAGAGCTAGTTATAAAGCTGTTCTGTGGCATTTGTTTTATTAGTAGTCTCAAAAAAAATCAATATTATTTCCATTTAACCTGCCACATATTAATATTTATGACAGGAAAAATTTGTTTTTCAGGACCAGATCACATAAGACATTGATAGCAGAGCAATGAAGACAGTCCATATCTGGCCTTACCTGGAGGACCATTTCTCCTTCAGCATGAAGCTGTTTTCCGGGGACAGAGAAAGGTGGAACTATCTAATACTACACTATGTTTTACCTCAGAAGGGGAAAACTAGAGCACAGAGAGATTGATAGACTTGACTTGCCTGGAGTCTACAGGTGATCTGACTGAACCATTCCCAGGTCAGCACCAAGACTGGAAGGAACCCGGGAGTCACATCCACCCAGGTGAAGCTACTGGGACACTACCAGTAGGGAAAAAGCTCATTTAGAAAGAACTTACTTGCCTGTTTTGCAAACCAGAAGAAAAATCTGGTCAGCAGAAATTAAAACAGAAGCTGTAGATACCGGATCTTTATCCACAGCACTGTGTGGATGAGCTGTTAGAGACTGCTTGGCCCAATAATTCAGTGGCTCTTGAACATTTTGCCAGAAGCCCCATTCCTGCAGAAGCAATGGGGTTTGCCCCTTGTTTCCTTCAAATGAGTCAGAAACCAGGTTGGCTTTGGCCATGGCTGGAGGAGCTGCAGAGCCCGGCACAGCACAGAGGGTGGGACGATTTGGCATTCAGGCACAATCCTGGGTGTCTCTCTCCTAGAGGATGAACCTCACAGCTCCCCAGGGCAATGTTGCTGCAAGAGGGATGCTGAGCTCAGGAAAAGCCGTCCCACCCCCAAACCGGTATTTTTTGGAAAGGACCCATCACACCAGCCTTGTCATCCTGAGGCCCTTGTGCTGCCAGGTAACCTGTGCAAGGCAGCTTGTGGCCCTTCCTTGTCCCTCTGTAAGTGGGGACAACGGCACAAAACTTGAAGGGTTCTTCTCTCAAATATTCATTATTATTTCCAGGAACATCATGAGCTAGATATGAGTCACTCCAGGTCCTGCAAAAGAACTTTCTGGCCCTTTCAGCCTGAGAGAGTTGGGGTGGTTCAGCCTGGAGAAGGCTCTGGGGAGACCTTATAGCAGCCTTCCAGTATCTGAAAGGGGCCTACAAGAAATCTGGAGAGGGACTTTTTAGAAGGGCATGTAGTGATAAGAGGAGGGGTAATGGCTTCAAACTGGAAGAGGGGAGATTTAGATTAGATCTCAGGAAGACATTTTCCACCATGAGGGCAGTGAGGCACTGGAACAGGTTGCCTAGGGAAACTGTGGCTGTCCCATCCCTGGAGGTGTTCAAGGCCACGTTGGATGAGGCTTTGAGCAACCTGGTCTAGTGGGAGGTGTCCCTGCCCATGACAGGGGGTTGGAACAAGATGATCTTTCAGGTCCCTTCCAACCCAAACCATTCTATGATTCTATGATTCCATGATTCTATCTGCAATGTGAAGTTAAGAGTAGCTGTAACCATGCCAAAGCCAAAATATTTGCTGTTGAAGTGGATGATTCACCCACATCAAGTTCCATCTGTGGCCTGTTGATCAATGACTTGGGCTTGTACTAAAGCATGCTCGGATGTTGTCCTGTTTCCATGTGTCAAGAGGGTGGGTGGGAGGCAAGACTGGAGTTGGGAAGAGCCACGAGCCTCAGCCTGGTGATGACACTGGATTTCTTATGCCGAGAAGCCCGAAATACCTAACATGAGTACATGCAGGACAGGGCAAATCCATCTTGCTTCCTATCAGTATTCGGGGAAACCACAAAATGACAGAGAACGTGCTTTCCTCTGGGTGCACACAGTGTGTGGGACAGCTGTTAACAGCCCTGGTGTGGATGTGGGACATGCAGTATTTCAGCATGACTGGGGATCCTATCATAACTGACAGATCCTACCAAGAAACATCTTTAAAAGAATCGGAAAAAATTTCAGCATTTCTGGGACTCTTTTATTGCAAACTTTTTTTTTTTTTCTCTTTCCCCTTTTGTTTCAAACCTGCAGTTACAAGATGCATCATGGACAGGCGGTTGGTATTTCATCCCCCATGGGACTGAAATACCTGAATGCTTCACAATCACAATATAGAACCAAGTACCATTATGGCTGCCTACAATGTGGGACATAGTAACAACAGAAATATTAATTTTTCTTAAATGAAAGTAAGTAGCTATATTCTTAAGGGCGCAACTCCCATTTATGAGTTATTTTTAACGAACAAAAAGCTCACTCTCTGAGCCAAAAATAGTGGATATTTTTTCCCACTTAACAAAAATACAATCTTTTATTGTTGTGGTACTTCATGGATCACAAAGCAAAGTGCTCAGATCTGGGTTTCAGCATCAGAGGCCAACTTGGGACTTGGGACTGAACTTGGGACTCTAAGTTCCCACCATGTGGTCATCTCTGAGGTGGTTAACCTCATGGTGCGTGGTTGGGTTGGTTGCAGGCGATGCCGACCAGCACGGTCCTGAGCTGCTGCTGGGAGCAGCTGAGGGAGGAGAGCTGGCCAGGACTGTCCCCCAAGGGCACTGGGGTGCAGCTGCCCCATTTCAGTGGGCATCTAGTGTTTGCGTTTTATTGTTTATCAAGAATACGTGTTGTCTAACTTCAACCTAAAGTTATTCTCTATCAGAGACCCAGGTTTCATGATGTCCAAGTTGTGTAGCAGTCCAGCCAGCCATGGCTGATGATTTGATGCTGTGATGCATTTTACAGTTCTGCAGACCCACTCCCATAGTCGTTTCTACCTTTGGAAGGGCTTGTCTCAAACACCAGTTGTCTTTTTGCTGCTGATTTCTTGCAAAAAGACCCTTCAGATGGTGTGAATTAGCATAGCTCCAAAGAGACTTGGTCTCGAGAAGTATTGTTTTGTGCCTTTATGGCCTCCGTGAAATCAATAGCAAACCTCAAACGTATTGTAGTGAGAGAAGGAGCATGCCCAACACCTCCCTCACTGGGGAACAGGAAAGCAACTCTCAAAGAACTTCGAGTTTTGCTTACTGAAGTAAATTTGACATGAACTACTGAACAAGCAGAGTCCCATGACTAAAGGCATCCTGAAATGTGATAAGGGAGTCAGAAGAGAACTTACTGCTTTTCAGAAGAACTCACTGGAGCTACGCAAGCAGAAAATGTATTACTTGATAACGGATACGCTTTTTGGCAGGAATATATAGTGAGTCTACAAGGTCATTTATGTTCTGCAATAGTTGTTTTATAATGAAGGGGGGGGAAAAAGGTAATTAGATCCCCATGCTTCAGGAAGGCAACAGATCCCTCTTTACTGGCAGATTTCAGATTCTTTTATCCTCCTGTGAGTCTCTAAAATCCTCACATTTCTTTTATATATTAAGCTTCTTCTCCTCATCCCTTCCTCCTTTTTTTTTTTTTTTTTTCTTACAGGAAAACGCACACACAGAACTTTTATCTGTGTTTGTCTGAGCTGAGCAATTTGATTTCATTTTTCGTACTACCGACAGCTGTGCGTGACACTCGGTGGTTTGGGAGTGCATGGAAAATGAGGACTCCATCCCACAGATTATCTGTGACTCTCTCAAGAATTAAAGTAAACACTGTTTTGGTTTGCTATTTCAAACAAAAGAAGAAATAGCAGCTGGTTTTAGCCAGTTGAAACAGAAGAGGTTTTGCACTATGTGATGGAATTTAAACACAAAGGTTTCGGGCCGTGGTATGAAAGGGGCAGAGGAAGCGGAGCCTGCCACCTTCCCCTGAGAAGCACGCACAGCCCCGTGTGCGCGGGCACACACATCTGCCCTCAAAAGAGCTTCCCATAGCAGCAGTGCCAACTGGAGATGGAAACTAGGAACTTGATTGCATCCAAAGTCTCACACGGGCTCTCCAAGGAGGGTCTTACCAGCCAAGTCCTCCAAAAATATAAACAAACAAACAAACAAACAAACAAATAAATCAGATAGTCTCTCATTCTGCAGGTCATAGTCCTGTCCCAGCTGCTCTCATCTGGCACCTTTCTACTGAGTGAGTGTCCAGCGCTATGGGAATACACCTTTCTGAGAGGGCCTTGGGCTCCCAGGAGGGTGGCCGTGGCCCACAGACCTCATGGATGTCTCTTCCGATCACAGAATCACATAGGCTGGAAGAGACCTTTCAGATCATCGAGTCCAACCATCAACCTAACGCTGCCAAAACCACCCCTAAACCACGTCGCTGAGCACCGTGTCTGCCCGTCTTTTAAATACCTCCAGGAATGGCGATTCCACCACTGCCCTGGGCAGCCTGTTCCAACGCTTGACAACCCTTTCGGTGATGAAACTGCCCAGCTTTTCTTGCCGCTGCCTGGGCATCCAGCAGCCCCTCACAGGCAAGATGTTAACACGAGTGGGTTTAAAAATAGGAGTGATCCTTTTTCAGCCAGCAGCAGTTCTGCCTGTGCTCATCTGTGCAGAGAGCGAGCAGCACGGCGTGCCCGCCTGAGTGGGATTTTTGTTAGATGTTAAATACTTGTTAGGTGCCAGTAGAAATGTTCTGGCTTTCTTCTCTCTCCATTTTCAATGGATTTACGCAAATACAAGCAAGAGCTGCCTGTGCCCTAACACAACCAGTGTCGATTTTTATTGAGCCCAAGTTTTTCCTCAAGTCTAGGCAAAGACACCCAGAGCAATGTGACATCCAGCTCCAGGTTCTGAAAGCACAAAACCTGTGTTCACTGTCATGTGGTGCTGCCTTGGATTACCAACTTGATCCAAGACAGCACTCCGAGACACTGACTTCCATTTTCAGAGGCTGGGAAGAAAGTGGTACCGAGGGAAATGATTACATTTCTCTTCCTCCTGCTTAACGTGAGTCTTCTTCTCCTGACCCTGTTTTCTGTCGTAAGAAATTAAACACCTTTTTGCTGTCCTGGAGGAATCGCCCTGCAGTGCACGTATTGGCCATTCCCATCTGCATTACCCCTGCCAACTCACAGGGTAACGCGCTCTGCCACGGCAGGCAGGTAGGGCACAGAGCCACCAAACACACCATGGAATATTGTGGCAGTGTGGCAGTTCTTGCTAATTGCCACATTTAGCCCTTCCCACAGCAAAAGCAAGGTGGATGTCTAGTGGTTAAAATACCACGACAATAACTCAGGCAAGGCAAGGCTTCTGTCAAGGGCAAATACGAACTGCTCATCTCCGTTAGGAAGCGCACTGTATACATGAGCAGGAGCAGCTCTTCTCAAAATTTGGCCTCAGGAAGACAAGAACTGCCAAGCCTGCTCATCCTGGGATGAAACCTCTAGTTTCAGGACTGCTCTAAAGCGAAAGGAGACACCCAGACTCACCAGCTGCCCTTCCAGCACGGCAGGTAGGCGCTAGCAGAGACTGACTGCGTTCATGCAGAAATTTAACCTTACTCTCCAACAGACCTTTCCCTCCAGCTTTTCCCAAGCTTTGCCAGGTGCCCTCTGGAGAGGACTGTGCTACCGGTGGGCACCCGTGCTGCCCTTTGCCTGCACATCCTGGCAGGGGCTGACGGAGAGGCTGGGACCACCCAAGGCGGCTGGGGACAGCCAAGGAGGCAAAGATGTGGCTTGCAGGTGCTGTGTGACAGCAGGCATGGTCCGAAGCCGATTTCTGTTGGCCACTGAGATGGCTTTGGAGGCAAAATGGGCCCATTAGAAAACTGCTGGTTGTAAGGATCCTGTGGGTATGGGTTAGTTCTGCCAAATGTCAGATGGAGACCAGCCCTGCTGGTTCCCTGCCAGCCTGCCTGCCAGCGACAGCGCGGCCGGAGCCGCCTGCTGTGCAGCCTCCGGCTCCTCTGCGGGGAATTGGGCATCCCCCTGCGCCAGGAGCAGTCTTCCTCCCGGCTCACTGCCCAAAGGGAGCTGGAGAGCCAAACACAGCAAGACAGCGACAACGTGGAAGAAGATCCGTTTGGAATTTCTTACCACGAGCAACATGACTCCTGATTGGAAAGGTTATTAAAAAATACCTCTAGACATGACTTGAAGGCCAGAAGGCAATTTGCTTTTCTGCGCGACTCGGAGGAAAGAGGCTGAAGCACGGGCACCGGATCCCTGTTGTGGCCATGCCCCTCCAGGCTGATGGCTGTGTCCAGGCTGGAGCCTGGCTGCCCGGGATGCTGCCCTGCTGCCTCCGCTCCCCTTGGGACACTTAGCTCTGCTTTGTATAGCTGGGGCAGGAATGTCGCCAGACCCACAGGAAGCATTGTGGAGCTCTGTTTATCCCCTCTTTCCAGCATGGCTCCTGAAGGTCTCACCACACCTGGATGGGAGGTGCCAGCATCCCCTGGCAGCAGCAGGATGTGCCTCCTGTGCCCTGCAGAGCATGTGGCTGTGCCTGAGGCTGTGCCTTCGCTCCGACCCCGAGTCCTGCGTCTCGTGGGTCTCCTACAAGTCAGGTACCCACAGCTGGTCGTGGGAAATATCGAGCCCCCCCAAATTCCTCTGCGCTTTTGTGAGACAGATTCCCAAAGCACGAGGTCGCCATTGCACTGTGAAATCAATGAAAGCCAAAGGGAGTTTCGGCAGCGATTTCCCGGGGACAGCAGGATTTCACCCTGGTTCTCCCAGTGGCCGGAGGACACCGGTGACCCCACCGGCGGAAGAACACAGAACTCAGCCCCGTCCAGTGCCTCTGCAAAAGGCCAGTTGTGGCACCAAGCCGTTACCTCAGTGTCACACTCCCGCTGGGCCAGCCCTGTGCTCCGCATCCTGTGTGTAGCCCCCTCCTTCCTGCCCGCTCCCGCTCCAGCTCCTGCTCCCGTTCCCATCGCCACCTCCCTCCTCTTCCCCCAGGTGCAGCGTTTCCATCTGCAGCTTGCCCCACCTTCCTCTTACCTTTGTTAGAAAGCTGTCACTTCATTTGTCATTTACCCTTTTTATTTTCCACACATAAATGCTATTATTCTTGTTTTTAACCTTGGTGCCACATCTTTCCTTTATTTCCATTTCCTCGGTTTTGCCTTGGACAGTTCCGGCTTTGAATGCTTTTTGGTTTTCTTTGAGCTTGATTTCAGTTTTCTGGGATCAAATTGCCACCCTGTGTTAATTAAGCGATAATGCCAAAGCAGTCACGTACCTCATCATCTTCCTCAGCTTTTTGTAGAGCGGCGAGCAGAGCTGAGACAGGGAGGAGCCCAAACTGCTTTTATTTACCAACTTCTTGCCTAGGGTCTGTGCTCTCTAAGGCAAGCCTGACACTACAAATGTTGCTGATCTCACATATCATGGAGTATATACATTTATACAGGCATTGTAAAAAAAAAAGCCTGTTGCGTAGATACAGTTGAACCAGTAAAAGCATATTTCTGCCAATATGTCTTAGTTCTCTACTGGAAAAATACTGTTGCTAAAAACAAAACTGATGCAGTTTTGCTGGTGTAAACTACGTCTCGTCACTGAATGTTTTGCCAGTATTGTGTAATCCCCAGTCAAAAAGCTACACTTAGCATTTTATCTGCCAGAGACGTGAAGGCATGAGCAAAAAGGAAATACAATCTGCAGCTCCTTCATCCTTAATGGGCTGTGATGGTCATGTTGAAAGCAGTAATGTAGCAGTATTAGCAGTATTAGGCTGCGTTCAACCCCCAAGCAAGCACGCTTGGCTTGCGTTGCACAAGTGGAGAGCTGTGAATCCTTGTCCCGAGGCTGGCAGCCGGGCTCGTCACGCTCAGCTCTACCTGCTGCTCCTCAGCCTGCCCTCGCTTTACGCCCTGCAGCACCCAGGGGAGTTGGGCGAGATGAGGGCATCTGCAATCCTTTGAAGAGGAGGGAAAAGAAAGCGGTTGCGTGTGTCATCTTCACATCTGCACCGACCGGCTCAGAAGGGACATATTTCAGGGCCTGATGCGTTAGGAGGGAAAATTTGCCGCTGGTGCTTACAAGTGTGAAAGTGCTCACATGGGCAAAAGGCTCCGGGCAGCACCTTCCGTTGATTTCAGGCTGATGGCAAGTTAAATTGCTCCTCCTGGGTCTTGCTCCTTCTCTCACCTTCTTTCCACCCCTCTCTGCTCAGATACAGCCCCCTAATTTCTGCGTGGAAGTGGACATTTACCTCCTTCAGCCATAAGTCTTGGTCAGATGTCTACAAAAACCAATTTTGAGAAGTTTGCGCTGTTTTCCACTGCTGGATGGTATCGTTTTATGCAGAAACATGGGGCCTGGTGCAGAAGGAGAAACTGCAGTGGCTACCGACATGAGACGCAGTGTAAACACTAACCCTGCCCGCCAGCGCGGGCTGAATCCGTTCCTGCTCTAACTCCGACGACCTCCTCGGAATTACTCGGGGAGGAAATCTGATGCTTACAGCCACATAACTAATTGGCTGTTCATGAAGATGTGTTACTACTTACAATTACCGAATGTTAACAGCACGACAGTAATATTGGGAGCGCCCTATATATAAAAATATTTTTGTAGCAGCTAAGGTCATAAATGAACGCGCTAATTTCAATTTAAAAGCAGAAGCCAAGGGTCTGCAGGTTTGCCGAGGGGCCTCATGCGGTCTAACAAAAATCAGGTAGGGGCTGCTGGCACTTGGAAAATAACAGATGAAGAAGAAAGGTAATTGCTAGTCCTGACCTGTCAGAGCTGCTCCTTTGTGCCCCAAGCCCAACTTCCCCTTACACTTCCAAGTTATCTACAGGAAAATTTCTTCCAAGCTAAACAAAATCAGAGGCTTTTAGGAACTTAGAAATGTCTGCTTAATTTCAGCGTCGATAAGTCCCTGCTCCAACTCATTCTTAATGTATCAAAATTAAATGTTTTAAACATATTTATCTAGTTGCTATGGCTTTGCCTGGTGCGTCAGACACTTTATCCATCAAATATGACAATTGAATAATATTTTTATTTTTAGATATGGATCACAGATCCTTCTCATCATACTATTCCCCCCCCCTGCCCCTTTCCCGAGTTTTGAACTCACTGGAAAATCTATTCCATAATATGGTGGGTAAATGAATTACAGTCACAGATGGCCTCTGGAGATTTCATACATGCTGCAATTCATTTGTTCAGGGATGGAAAAAGAAAAAAAAGAGACCCTTGTCTTGTGAGGGCATTATCAGAGACAGCAGATCAGATGCTGTAATGCTGCCTTGCACTCCGCATTCAACCCATTTCCTAAGCTTTTATGACTCGGCGTTTACTATTCCTGGATTTGAAATTTTTTAAGTGGAACGTCAAAATCCACAATGAAAATGATTGAGTGCAAGGAGCCACGGCAGTTACAAGTTACAATTTATTTTTACAATCCTGAGTGAAACTATCGCGTGCTAGTGCAGAGAGACGCTCGAGAATGGCACTCTCCCGCTCTGGCAATAGTATTTCAGCTGTAATTAGCAAAAAGAACTTAATTCACAGATGACTGTTGAGAATTAAACCTTGCAGCGGGCCTTGAGGTCCTTGGGAGGAAAACGCGAGGAAAATATGAAATGTAATATAGAAAGCAGTATGTAATTTTACAGTTCAGGTGTCTTGTCCAGTCTTACATCATAAAGCCTATTTCCAGGCGGGCGTTAGGCGAATATTTACCTTTCCTCAAAGTTTACCCCTTTCCGAGTGCCATTCCACCCCTTCCAGCCCGCCCTGCCAGCAGGCCTCATGGCTGACGCAGCCCGCCGGGCGCCCTCATGGCGGCATTTGTCCGAGGCATTCACCCGGCCGAGCCGAGGAACACGGGCCCCGCTCTGCGCCAGGGCTTGCTCGGGGTGGGAAAGAAACCTCCCAAAACCTTCGGCCGCCATTTCCACAGGCGGGAGCCAGAGGGAAGGAGGGCCGCTCCCCCCGCGGCCTCCCCCCCGCCAGGCCAAGAGGCCTGCGAGGAGACGGGCCGCCCGCCCTAGGCCGCGAAATGGCGGCGGGGACACCACCCCTTGTCCCCCCTCAGCAGCAGTTTGGGGAACTGGGAGGTTAAAATGTTCCCCTCCCCGTAAAACAGGGGGTGATTAAACAGGCCCTGCGGTTTCATGGCTGGCCCTCCCTGCCGCGCCTGGGGAGCCCCCCCACAGGGCGCTGCGAAAGGGCAAAGGGCGACTAATGGCCACTGCGTTTTCCAGCAGCCCCGGCCAGAGAGTTCTGCGTCCGGCTGACATCCAGCCAGCGTCTGCTCCCTGTCTCTGTTGGCACTTCATCGAGTTATCTCCTCGCAAGCACAGAAATCCCAGCTGATTGAACAGCACATCCATCATCTGGGTTTTCCCCCCCCCAACCCCCCCATCTTTTCCTGTATCAACAGTGCCATAAAAAGCCCACCAGGAAAAGTCAATAGCGATCTGCTCCGTCTTCCATGAAAAGCTTTTGCAGAGCCACATTAACATCTGAAGTCAAGGAAAAAAATCAAAACAAACCCCAAACTTCCCCCCCCCCCCCGCAAAACGTCAATCAAGTAACCTTAAACAAAAAGATTAGTTCTGCTCTTATTTGTTTGTAAAACAAAAAGCATGAAATATTTAGCAGCATTGTAATGCGAACCAGATGGGAATAATGCCGGCTTTCAAGGCCGCTGGTAAGCAGCTCCCTTTCATGCTGCTGCAGCAGCGGGACGAGGCAGGCAGCCCATTAGGACAATTTATGAACTGGACTTCCACAGAGGGAGTTCTAGCAAGAGGTCCACGGCTCATACCGAGCAACCCTGATAACATCTGTTAGGGTTATTCATCGAAGAGGATTATATTACAATCCCTCTTAATACCACGGGTGCTACGGTAAAACCGGATGAGCCTTCAGTTTCATTTGCTCCAGCAATATGTGTTTATCAGAGCGTTTTTCTGCAGTTGGAAAGCGAGGCTGCATTCGTGGTATGTCAAAGAACAAAATTTAGAAAGCTTGAAATATTAACCTAGAAAAAAAACCCCTCCATCCCTGCTTTTAATCTCCCATGGACGGAAAGCTCGGCTCCTACGTGCAGCATCAACACACCATCAGCTCTTTTCCATGGAAAGCCACTCCCCATTAACTCTCCAGGGCTGAGATTGATTTTATTTAAATAGTTCTCACTCACTAACCTTGCTCCATCCTTTAAGACTTTGCTAATGACGTATTTTTTTTTTTCCTTAATTTACCTAAGCGTATAATGAACGCTCACATCCGAAATGACCTCATTATACCGGCACGGACTTTTGTGCGGATACGATTTAGTGCACGGGCGTAAGGCAGAGGAGAACTCTCTATATGGAGAGGTTTTAAGCATTCTGTAAAATCCCTGTTGACTACAAGCCAGGTTCTTACTGCTGGAAACTGACTTAGTTCCAAGAGCTTCAATGAAGCTACGCTGATTTACTCCACTTGAGGGTCTTACCCTATTTATTTTATTTATTGAACTTGCCACCTTTTGCTGCTACAACCTAAACAGATACTTCCATCCTCTAGCAGCAGGGCTGCTATCTAAAACAGGTGTTTCTCCAGTAATATATGACTTAAGAGATTTATAACTGCCTGGAGTATTTCATTGTCCTCTACAAGTGTTCATAATAACTCTCGTTGACCATCTTAGCTCTCACTGATCAGCTGTAGAATTGTTTGTA
This sequence comes from Chionis minor, assembly GCA_013398295.1. Classification (NCBI taxonomy): domain Eukaryota; kingdom Metazoa; phylum Chordata; class Aves; order Charadriiformes; family Chionidae; genus Chionis; species Chionis minor. The sequence goes on from VZSF01003827.1 coordinate 612,660, forward strand.
GCCTGAACCTGGTCAACAAAATACTCATTCACCATACAAGCGTGAGCTGTTTTATCTATTCGTAGGCACTTTTCTCTTGTCCCTGCTGGACAACACTCTTTCCTGGTCTATGTATAGTGTCTAGGACAAAATCAAGTGCCAGGTTTTTTTGCAGGTTCCAGAAGAATAGGCCTGATATACACAAAGAAGTCTACTTTCTGGCTCCACAAAAAATAAACTGCAAGATGAAAAAATGCACTGGCGAGCCAAGGGGGGGAAAAAAAAAGTAAGAACAGAAATTTCTTTTGTGCACTGATTGTAGCCCTTATGGGAATATAACTGTCCCACCGTGATAGCCTGCTGTTCCTGCAGCCCTGGACTTGTTTTACCCCATTCTCTTCTGGGAGAGATTCGAGCTGTTGCTCTGATCTTGACACAGCTACGATCAGCTGAAGTGTTTGCATTTGTACTTTCGGGGCTTAGCGGGAGACAGCTCATAGGAAGGCACAGGACCACATGGTCCAAATACCTGCGAGAAGTCAAAGACCTGGATAAAGCTCAGTGTGTTCATAAAAGCTACAGGGAACCTAGCCCACAGGTTCACCAAAAAATTGCAGTGGTTTTCCACGCCTCCAGAAGTAACTGCCTGCGGAGCCCTTTGATGTCAGAGATCCTGGCAGACTCTGTCTCATAAAGATTAAGGAAAGAAACCAGCCATTACCTGAATGCTAACAAGAGTTGTGCGTTCAGACATACATGTTGCAGCGATTACTCTTCAGAGAAGTAAGCAGAGTTCAGAATAATACACTACTCGCCTCACTACATCAAATCTCAGGTCCTCAAAAAATTCCCCTTTGTCTGAGCAGGTTTGGGATTGAGGGCAGCCCCACACAGAGAGGCAGTGTCAGAGGCCAACACCGTAAGAAATCATACCGAATTGTAATACCATTTCGCAAATACGCATTTTCTTTGGGTCTGGTAGAATTCTATTCAAACTGCTGCACAGTCTTACAGAAAAGCTGACATTTTCTATTAAATCTTACAGGGTGAGAGCGAAGCAGGTACATTCAGTACAACCTTCTTCCAGTGGCATATGAGCAAGGAGGCAGGCAGCAGCAAATTTTATCCTTGCTTCACTTCTAGGTCAGCCCACACACTCTGATGGTAAGAAATAGGCGCAGCAAAAAAGTGAAACCACCCCCCAGAATAATTTAAAAGTCCTTAAAAAGAAATACGAATTTAAAAATAATATGTATTTATTTACTGCATTATAACTGCAACATTAAATACAACTACATTTTCATTACAAAAAAGGACACATGCAATAAAATACTCTGCTTTTATAATCTGATTCAACATAGTTCATTGGTAAAAGTGGAGCATCACAAAACAGTCACAAGGCTAGGGCTTGGAGTGATGAATTTCCAGTCTCTTTATCCTACTTGCAAACAGCAAAGCCACATCATATTTTATTTGTCATCGAGGGATAAACTTTTGGAATAACGTGGCCTGATCACAGAAGGTCCCAGCTGCCCTTAACTCCCAGATGAGTCTGGCAGAATCAGATTTTTTTTTTCTTGAGAAAGTATTACGCTTCTGACAAGGCTGAGGAATAGACAGTATTTTGCAGGCAGAGAGCAGAAATCCTTCCATGTTATGCCACGACCAAGGTACAAACCAAGGGCCTCTGCTTCACAGCTGCACAGAAGCCAAGGCTGGGAGTGACTTCAACTATTACTCTGAAGAATGAAATCAGGCCACTTTCTGCAATATTTCACTGTGATTTTCTAGTATGTTCATCTGCGCATGGGCTTCAATTGATTTAATCTGGAATTTCAGCTATGGAATAAATCCCAAATACACAGGAGGAGTCCACCGTGCAGAAGACAACCCAAACTGTTGTCCTGAAATACTCAAAATGTAACTTCTTCCCCAGTTAAAAGGCCTCGTTCTTCATTACAAAAGGGCCTTATTCTGTCACTGCTATTCACACATCATAGGCTCTTATTTTTAATACTTCCCGTGAAATTTCATGGGAGTACTTGTGAAATAAGGTCCTTAACAGTGTGAATACGCTATAGAGTCAGGCCCCGAAATGGCACCATTTCTAGGGTCAATTCTCCTGACTTTCAGTTGAGACTTTTTAGGAAGTGTCAAGTAATGCTGTCCAGCCTTTCGAAACAATGACCTGATTTCTTTCCGTACATCTTGCGTAGCATAACACTAAGGATGACTTGGCTCTAACAATTTCAATAAAAAATGAAGTCAGTCTTTTTATGCAGTTTCACAGAGTCAGTACACAGAAGCTTACAGCTTTTTGAGATAATTCTAGCAAATAGGAGGATATATATGAAAACAAAGTTTCAAAACTACATGGAAATCTGTAGAATAAAATATATATCTATATATCATTTCCCAACACAAGCAAATGGCAGTTTAGAAAAATATGATTGTTACAGTCTTTCTGAATCAATAATTGTAAAAAGAAAGGATTTAAAAAATAAGTTCAGCTTTTCAAAAAGCCACATTTTTAGTAAGAAAATAGGCTGGTCCGCATTTCCCTGAAAAAGCCAGAAAGGTCAAGGAAAAGGTCCAAGCAAGACAAGGAGTCTGACTTGGACTTGATATCAGCTGTGATAACATGCACATGTACAGAGACAGCTGCTTGGCTCCAGTATTGTTTACCTTAGAAACGAGCCTAATTTATCACAAATGTATTTAAAAATCATAAATAACATGACAAAAGTGGAACTGGTCCCTGCAAGGCAAATAATTATATTCATACAAGCAAAAAGTGACATCAATCCAGTTATTTCCTTGTGACAGTTAAAAGGTATTTTGTACCCAACTGTTACATTGACCAGCACATGTATAAGCACAGATTATTATTACAGACTCTGCTATCAGCTACTATACATAAACAAGAAGAGATGTTCATGCTGTAATTGCCTCTAATGTTTTTGTTCTACTTGAATAGTAACATTTACAAGAAGCTGAGGTGGAGACCTGAATTCAAGCCAGGATTTCAACATGCAGAATGCATAGGGTTCACAGGAAGGTTTTTTATCCTCCCCACTGCAGACATTTGGAAGTGGATAGGAGCTCTAAAGAATTTTAAAACCATTCACGATATGAGTTTCTCTTATGAACAGCCTTAGGTTTCCTCTCTGCCCAGAGGCGGGTGATCTAACACGGGACATACTGGTGAAATTTAGATCTGCATCAATAAACCTCTCATTCGGGAGGATTCACATGTTAGTTCCAGTTCACTTCCAGCAGAAGGTGCCAAAATATACTTCAATATTTGATGATTTTTAAATTAAAAGCAGAGAACGGTCTGATTGCAGAAACTTCAGTCCAGGCTGTTCTTAATAACTTTTTAATACATCAATTAGAACTTCTTATTAATTCTGTTCCATGAGAGAGTAAATCCCTTTATTTTGTTGTAATTTTTGTGAAATATATGGGATATTTACTCACCCTATACAGGAGCCTTAGCACAGTTCTTTAAACTTTCTTCTAGCTTCAAACTAAACAAAAGCACAAAGGAAGCAAGATTGATGGGGTGTTGGTGAAGGGATCCAAGATTGTTTATAATCCAGCCTTGCTAATTAAATTGGGCCTGAGACAGCCAGCTGCTTTGAGAAGTGAGGACAGGTCCCCTGCAGAAGCACTGTACGTTGGTTATATTGCCAGTAAACAACAATGCAGCTTCTTGGTCTCCTACCACTTTTCAACGTCAACGGACTGTTACGTCTTAAAAAAGGCAATGACAGAAAAATGCAACACCCCCATTATTGCTCGTGTTATTGCTTCACAGTGGTCCAGGACGCCCCAATACACAATGAGAAGAAGGTATGTTGCTGGAAGGGAAGCTCTGAGGCTGGGCAGGGGGAGCGTGCCCTCCCGGAATCACCCGATACACTCAATTAGCAGAAATTAAAAGGGGAAAAAAAAAAATGGAAAGAGTGACACTGATCAAAAGGAATATATCCACTGAGAGAAAAATGATAGTCAGGGTCTTGCAGCAAGACTAAGGTGTATCTTTTGCCTCCTGGTCAAACATGTGCAAAATGGAGGTTGGCACTTGAGGACAGACACACAGTTAGTACCTGCAGCATCCAAATACCTTCAGGAACAGCCAGTGCTCAAGCACTGACTCCCAGGTTAAACTCTTACAGGGTCTGATCGGGGAAGGTGATGGGAAAATCATCTTGGGTGCCTTTTGCCTTAGAGACTCAAGCCCTAACTCAAAGCTTATTAAAGCTCATTAAAGCTTGTTAAAACACATACCTTTAAACTCTTCCAGCTTCCCTTTAAGACACGGTTTCTCTTAAAAGCCGCACTTGAAAGTCACGTTGAAGTGGAATGTCACCTTTCTTTAAGTAGAACAATAATTACACTCCCCATTACATATATACACACACATCCATATATTTCATGGCAATGGAAAGTACTGTACAGAGGCGTTCATTCATTTCTGTAGTGAAACCAAGTCTGTGGTGTTCAATGCTTATTGGACTTGACAAAAGAAATAATTTGATTTTGAAGGAGGGGGTCACTTCAGGAAAAATAACAGCTTCTACCCCTGAATTCTAGCTGGAGGCCTCCCGGCAAAGCACTGCTGAGGGCGGGTGGCACTAGAGCCTGCCTTCAGTTTCCAGCCTCTCCAAATTCACCTCTCCCTTTTAACATACAGCTTTTGATGGAGCCAAAAGGAGCTAAAATAAATGGTTTGCTAGAGGGCTTGATAAATGAGTTGTGAAATCAGTTTGTTAAAAATGACCATTTTCTTTTTCTTTCTTTTTTTTTTTTCCCAGCTTAAAAAGAAAAAGAAGTCCTGGCTTATTAGGGTGTATAACGGCAACATTCAAACACTGGCGGCAGCTCAAGGGCACGCACCGGGGAGCACACAGCGCCGGCCCAGCAGCACGTGGGAACGCTCACACAGGCAGCGTGAGGGTAACAGAGCTGCGACTGAAACAGCGGCCCTCCTCGCTGATTAAGGGGCAATTTTCTGCATGCAGTAATTGGATTACCCACCAAAACCTGCTTAGAGAGGAGAAGAGAAAAGGGCCTGGGCAGGCTATGAACCATGCTAATGGCAAGCCTTTTGTTATTAGTAATTGTTTGTTAAGTGACATCCTCGCACTCCCATCTGCAGATGGGAATATTAAGAGCAGTGCCCGAGCCAACACGGAAGGCAGATGAAGGCAGGACATGGCCAGGAGACTTGGAAGAGATGGCTGGCGAGGACCAGAGTCCCCTCAGATAGTCATGAGGGCTGTTTCAACACAGGGGGCAGCAGAAACAGGCAGAGCATGGGCAAGAGGAACTGCAACGAGGGAAACATGTATTGAATTTCAATTTATTGAAACAGGGCTAGATTTTTTTTTCTATGTATGGAGGAAGAACTGGCACTGGAAACAAGTATTTAAGAGGAAGGTGACAGAAATGATCAAGGGCGTAGAAGATCTATAACGTGAAGAGAAGCAGAAAAGACTGGGATCATTTACTTTAGGAAGGAGACAAAGCTGTCTTCCCTCATCTGACAAAAGAAGCAAAGATAAAGAATGGAGAGGGTAGTGTAGGTCTTTCTGCTTCCTTGGATTCAACACACAGGGGCCAAGGAAGGAAAATCAAACAACCTCCACCCCCAAACCACATCCAAAACCAATTCAGGGGAATACCTTTTTCATACAACTCCTAAGAAGGATGTGGAACTCACTGCTGTGATCGGCTCTGAAGCCAGAATGCCCCTGGCATTCAGAAAGGCACTCAAGAGGCTCACCCCCAAAATCCAGAAGACTAAAGGCAACACTTCGCATTTACTTGCAAAAGAGCAGAAAACCTCCTACTTCACTTCTATAATGAACCTCTAATTCCTAAGGATTGAAGAGACCTTCATGACCTTCTCTTTCTATACAACAGCACTTCCTGCCTCTTTTCCCGGAGCATCAGCGCCTACCACCTACCATTAATCTGTCACTGAGGGGTTTGATTTAGCAGTTTCTTCTGCATATAATGAAAAGAAAAAAAACACTCCCAAGGCTCAGCTCTCAGCCAGAGTGAATCACCCAGAGGGGAGCCTCCTTCCACAGTCAGGGATGTGAAACTGCACGTTGCTGGTGGCCACTGTCAGAACTGCGGGACAGCAGGACGGCAAACCCTTGTTCCAGTGTCACCAGTCCTGGGTTGCTCTCATTACGCCAAACCCACATGTTTGTCTCTTCCATCGAGACATCAGGCTGCCTTTTGAAGACCTAATGTCTCCTGCTGCTCCCACTGGGATGTTGCAGCTTCACCTGCGCAGTTCCGTCTCACCCACGGTTGACTGGGAGGAGGGTGGAGAGCTCGCAGCTATCAACGAGCTAAAATCGGGCACTTGCTGAAGCAGGTTAGGTAACGGAGACGCCACTGAGGCTACTGCCTGAATTGGCATATTCCTGATAGATAATCCTTTTCTTTCCAGATCTACTGATAACTCTCTATTAGACACACATTCATATTTTAAATTGGATAGACAAGAGATAACAAGAAAATCAACTGTATGACAGATTATTCCATCCTGCTTTATATTTTTTTTTGAAAATGCTACGTTCAAGAATTTCTGTTTTGTTTTGTTTTACCATCGAGCAAGTGCAAAATGAATGCACAATTCTTAAACGTATGTGTGCAAGTCAAAAAGCCTTGTGCATAAAACATTCTACACAGTTACTCAACACCTACGACTAATCTGTTTATAATCCAGTACAACTGATAGATATTTATGTTTAAATATGGCAAAAAACAATAAGATTGGTTTCTGAATGAATCATGATGTCTGTACCAACAATATTATCTTTAGTATTTTAATAAGCTGTTTTCTGGGAGTTGCCAACTGCTGACAGATAGATTAATGCAATAAACTTGTAATGGCTCGGGGCAGGTCAATGATCTGAGAACTGCTAAGAACATCCCCAACAGCCCCCAGCAACTCTGTAAGAAGCTGATATAGTTCCTTGTGTAAATGTGTTTTCAGCTGCAGACTAGCAACTGATACTGTCCAACAGATACTAGAGTCTCCAAAAGCAGTTCTTGGAGCCAGCTGGGTACATAACCTGTGACCTGAAAGACACCTATGATGCCTGGCAAAGATATGTTTGTTGGCGTATTTATACCAGCATTTCTTGAAAGGAAAAACTATTTCTCCAGTGTACTAGGGGGGATAATTTAATTATCAGTCTGTGATCTTCAGTTATTCTAAAAGGTTTTGTTTGCTCTGGGAATCTCTGCCTTACAGCGGTTTTATTTTTTCTGGAGAAAAGAAGACAATGTACTCTCTTGTCAACACAAGTTAAAAGAATTCCTGTATATGACCTCACTCTTCAAATCTCCTTAGTGCTAATGAGATGTGTATGCACACACATCAAAGTAAAACATTTCCTATTTAATGCTGAAGAGGACATCGGATGCAGCAAACTCCTGAGGTCCTAGAACAACTAAAGAGAACATACTGTGTCTTCCGACGTGCAGAGATTACCATCTGCCTATCCAGTGATGGCCATTTTTTGGAGACACTTATTCTCTGGGGTCTTCAGCTATCTCAATGAAAAGGATTAAGGAGAAGCAGAGAGCCAATCTAAAAGCTCTACAAATTATTCAGTGATCATTAGCTGGTTTTATTAGTTAGGCTAGTAGCTTTCTTTTCATCTGCAAATGTTGAGTTTAGTAAGCATCTCAGTCAGGGCAAATAAGCTAGTACTTGGTAGCAATTGTGATTGCTCTGGAGGTTCTGTGCTAACAAGGGAATATAACGTTTTAAATGTGTGTGCACAGCACTGAACATGTTTTTCATACAGAGATGTCTGGAGAGGGCATATATAAATAATATGTAATACAATCTAAATTGCTAGCTTGAGTCAGAGAAAGGGCTATTAATAGACACGTGCAACAATAGCAATTTTCTACCTCACTGTATCGCAGTCATGGAAAATTCTGTTGAAAGCATCTGGCTACAAAATCAATTACAATTTATAAATTAGGCTTGTTTTCACTCCAAAGGTTGGGTCTGAAGTGTGCCTTTGGGGCTGTGCAGAATTCTTACTTTAATGCAGGGGCAGCGGAGCGCAGGATTTTGCCTTCAACACTAAAGGGTCATTAATGTGGTCAATCAAATACTGGGCCCAATAATGTTGGCAAAAGAGCTTGCAGAGACGCATGAGAGCGTGAACAGGCTGGGTGTCTGCATGCACTACAGGCTATGTGGCCCGAGCCAGATGCGCAAATAATTTAGAAGCTCAAACACATTCAATCTGTTTTAGAAGGTCTTAGCACCCTTTGACATTGGTTGGATGTGGATTGGAGTCAAGTGGTGCGAGCCCGCAGTTGTGGACACCTATCCGTTTTGTGCATCCTAGGTTTTTGGCACGGGATTTCTTAAGGGAGCAGCCCCAATCCACAGCTGAGCTATAATACATCCCAGTTACGTTTGGATCTCAGAAATGTATGAGCTGGGGAGCTCACAAAAGTGAGGGTGTAACCCCCAAATCATGCGTGAGCAAAGATTCAGGCATGAAGAATAGTGCTCAAGATTTTAAGGACGATTTGAAAATGGTGTGATTTAGCTTGTGTTTTAAGTAATCTGAGCTTTGTCCAGTTTCCTGGAAGTTGAACTGTGCAGTTGGTTTTCATTATTCCAATTACTGACTTGATTAATATTTGCACACACTTCCAGGAAACAGTATCACAAACTTTTGAGAAAAAAAAAACAACCCCAAGGGAATAAAAAAGAAAGTAAATTTTGGATTTATGTTTCAAGATTACTTTTGTGATTTTAGCAGAGCCTGTTGCTATAGGGCATGGGATAATGGTTTTAAACTAAAAGAGGGTAGATTAAGACTAGATATAAGGAAGAAATTTTTTACACTGAGGGTGGTGAAACACCGGCGCAGGTTGCCCAGAGAGGTGGGAGATGCCCCATCCCTGGAAACATTCAAGGTTGGATTGGACAGGGCTCTGAGCAACCTGATCTAGTTGAAGACATCCCTGCTACTGCAGGGGAGAAGACCTTTAAAGCGCCCTTCCAACCCAAACTACTCTATGAGCTATGATTTTTTTAATTCCTTCTTTCGTAGAAAAATCTCACACCTGCATTGGGCAGCTGAGGTCAACGACATTATGGAAAAGTTAAGTTGTTTTAAGTGAGATCAACGTCAAAGTCCCATGCTTTGGATACTTTCCATTGCAAAGAAATAGAAAGATTCATCACTTGTGTGAGATATTTAGATTACTTAAGTTAATGAGAATGGATTTGCTGAGATTTAAAGCAAAAAATTCCAAGATTACAGACAGGGGACTTATAGAATAAATTGAATGCAAACCCAGCAGCAAAAGTGTGTTTCTAATTTTTTTTTTTTTAAACCTTCCACAACACTGAAACATCAAGGTGATGATGCAGTTGCTCTGTTATGGGTCTCTGTGTAGAGTTTTTTCTCCCCCATTTGCATGATTCTGTGGTGTCAAATCCCTCTGTGAACCCAGAGAAACCATCCAGATCAAAAAGGCTGGGCAGAAAGAAATCCGATGTGGGATTTTATGCTTTCATAGAAAAAAAATTATTTATCTCTCTACTGGTTTTCCCTTGTGGCTATATTATTCCTCATGGTTTTTATTTTCTCACTAGCATTTTACCTTCATCACCTGGAACAGCTCAGCAAAACCCAGAGAAGTGCGATGTAGCTACACCACAGAAAAGTGTGTGCACGAGTACACAGATCCACAACCACATACAGCAGGTTTTGTTACTGCGCCTCTTCCCCCACACTTCTTTTCTACTGGCGTATTTAATTTGAAATGGAGATGTGTGTGATGATTAGCTCCTTGCTGCGCAGCCACAGGGTTTTCTTCCCCCAGGGCTGGCAGCAATTTTTAGAGGAACATTGTGGGAACATGCATGGCTCTTGCACAGCTAGTCAGAGGAGAGAAGGACGCATGTCCTCTGCAGCCAGAAAAAGACATTGCAAAGAAGGAATTAACGCCCCATTCTCTGATGAATTATAGCTCCTCTCCATCTGGCTCCTTCATGAAAGGAATCACAGGCCTTCCTTCTCCTCCTGTTCAGATGTGAATGTCTAATTGCTCAGTGTACATCCTCTCTCCTCACCTTTCTGTGTTCAGACCCCTTTGTCTGCTCTCTAGAGCTCTTCTGCTCCCTCCTGACAGTCAGGTTTTAATCCGCATCGGTTCAGCTCCTCCTCACGCTCCCCTTGCAGTCCACCATCCCTGCTCTCTCCTCCAATTTCCACTCTCCTTGTCACTTTTAGCAGAATTTTGCCATTTTTATCCAACTCTAGCAAACACAAAAGCACTATTAGGAACACAGTGACAGAGTCCTGGTGGTGGAAGAGTCTCCTCAGAACACTGGTACAGTCCCTGTTACTTGCCCCATTTTAAACCTTACTGAAGAAAAGCTGTTTAATATGGAATAGTACCAATACTGTAGCAGGGAGAGGGAACCAGACTCCTCTGGAGATTTTCCCTCCATAAAGCCTGTCTCCTTGTTCTCTGTATTCATCATGTCTCCTTTTCTTAGGCTCTGTAAATTGTTGGACACCTCTCCTTATCTTTAGCATCTGCCTGTTCCCCCTCATTCAGTGCCTATAATGAGCTTCTTGCTGCTACGCCTCCCTGTTCCACCCGTTTGCTTCTTTAACAAAACTTTCATGGTTTTGTTAAAGAAGTATGACTTCCTCCTTCAGTCTCCCAGCTACTACATAATTTACCTGCATAACAGATTTAATATTATTTTGGAACTTATTTGTATAACAACACTGAATACACCATACTGATACCCAGAAGACAAGTTCCTCCTGCAACACAGCCAGGATGGGAAAAGTAACTGTTTCTTCTACTAAATTTTTTTTTGCATGATTACCACCATGGCTAAAAACATGAGACAATAAAGAATAGCTCTCAGAAATGGCACAAAATATTAGAAATTATCTTTTCTCTCAGCAGTCAAATAGGTAAAACACCACTAAGAATGGTTTCATCACAGTAAAGTGAGAATTGCTTTTACATTAAAAGGCAACGTTAAAACGTACATTCAAAAATTGGATAAATCAGGCATAAGGTTAGGTAAATAAATGACAAGTTGTCATCATCTTAGAGTTTAGACTATATAGAAATATACGCTTCACTGTCTCTGATACAATCAGTTTACATCAGTTTAACAAACCATTAATATAAAAACATCCTAGGAAGGAATCTTGTTTCCAGGGTGCTATTATTAAAGTACTTCCAGCTTTTGCTTTGCTGACACTGAGCCAGGCTGCATCACACTGTTCAGGCTTTATGATCCATTACCAAATGCCTCTTTATAAAGTAAAAAAACTCGACAAAGCAAACCACAAAACCCCACAAGCAAAAAAAAACCCCACTGCTTTTTGTAGACAAGATCATTGATACAAGGTTTTGTTCAGTGCTCGCAAATTTGTTCAGAAAATTATGACCTGATTTTAAAAGTTCTCCTGCTAAGAGATGCTAAAAATTATATATTCCTTTTTTCCCAGCTTTCTTCCTACTGTATTCTACCTCTTCTGATTCAGGTGGGCTGGAGAACACGGTAATTGGAATAGAAATCTGGTAAAAAATGAGAACAAGAGGAGGTCCACCCCCACTCCTACTAAAGTCAGTAGAAAAATTTCCATTCCCTTCTGCAATCCCTGCATCCAGATACTGAAAAAAACAGCTCAAGGTTTCGAATAGCATAGTCCCAATTTTCCTTGGGCTGAATGTCAACCACTTTATTCAAACATGATTCTACTGTGCCTGCTCTCCAGTTTGTGCTCTGGTGCAGCCCCACATCTTCCCATACTTGCTGTAACCTCAGTTGTCATCAACAAGAATCTGATTTTAAAAAAACACCCAAAAACCTCCACAACAAAACCATCATTCAGTATTCCTGACTGAAAGATGGTAGAAACAGAAACATTGCAGGATTATCCTTAAACAGTGGACGGTGAATGTTAGTTTGACCACAGAGACGCATTTTTTTATATATATATGTACATACATACACAATCTCTATATACACATTATAAATATAATAATAAAGCATTGTAAAAATATTAATTTTGCTCAAATACCTGATTAAAGTGGACTAATGTTGCATTTATGTGACCCATCCAGTCGGTATGACGGTCTTGTTAGAAGCCCTAAAATCTACAATACTTGCCATTGTTAAAAACAAAGAGCTTATACTTCTGACCGTCACCTCGTGCCACGTGGAGGAGTTAGGTGGGAGGCGGGCCCTCGTATCTCAGCATCAGGTTGAAGGACCGAGCGAAGTTGTTGGCACGCATGCAGCTGTGGGGCAGGGGCAGGAGGCAGGCCAGGAGCAGGAGGAGCAAGAGCAGCAGTTGCAATGGCAGCGCTGCCCAGCACACTCGGTGCAGGAATGAGCACACGCCTCCAGAGCGCTTCTGAAAGACACAAACCGAAAGGGAAACTCAGAAAAATGAAGACCCGGGGAGGTGCATTTCAAATACATCAGGCTACCAGGTAGAGGGGCAGAGCAACCCACACGGTCCTTGCCCTAGGATCCAGCCTGGGTGCTCGGTACGCTGCAGCTGACTGAAGCTGGTGCTTAAGCCATTTCTCTCGGGAGAATATTCCACTCTCTTCAAGAATTCACTGATGCAAAGTGCTGTATTCTAGAAGGAAAACACTGCTGACTTTCTAGCAGAAGAAAAAAATTGCCTCCAAGTCCATTTTCCTGTTACAAAATGGTGCTTACAAATGCTCACACCAGAGCTGCCGACTGGGCTCCTCACGGTCCACGTACGGCACCGAAGGTCTGTGTTAGGAACTCTCGCATCAGTAACAGGAGAGTGCCGACGCCTGGAACAGAGGAGCCGGAATTCTGCTCTCCATCAGCAGAAAGGAGCTCACAGTCCTCACCCCAGCTGCAAGCTGGATCCTGGCTTTGGGGTCCATGGAACTGCAAGCCAGAAAAAAGGCCCTGCAGTGCAGCTTGCCTCTATACCTCCTACCACACACATCCTAAACTTCTACGTGATGCAAGAGAATGACAGAAAATACAGCACTGACCGGGAAGAGGACGCATTAAAGTCACGTGTATAGCTGAGCAGTCACAGAAGGGACACACAAAAAAGTCACACTGCACTTTCTTCGTGCTTGTGCAAGTCTAGAGTAGCTCAGTTAACCTCATGAATGTAATATATATTAGCACAGACAGGACAGAACATATTTGGGCTACAGAATTCACAAAAGAGTAATTAAGAAGTCAGATCTCCGCTGGCAGGATTCCTGGATATCTCCTGCCAATGAGTTGAACTACATGTGTTTCACACAAAAAAGGCCAAGTCAACTATCTGTAAGGGAGTCCTGAAAAAGAGGACTCAATGATCCATTAATTTCACCAAACATGGATTTATACTCAGAACACAGAAATAACACTTAATGCTGCTACAGCATTAGGTGCCAACCTACACCACAAAAATCAATGCAGAACATCCACGGAAGTGAGACCAATGTTTTCCACAAGCAGAAGTTAATTTGTTGTGTTCAAGCCACAGGCAATGGCAGCGCTGCAAAAAATTAGGGCTTCTGGCCTCTACTGGATGCTTGACTGAACAGGCAATGCCTTTGTCCCACCACAGCACCACCACGGACAGTCCGTGAGAAACGTCAGCAGAGAACATGAGGAGCAGAATGATGGCAGAGGAAAGTAATTACCTTTTTTTATTTTTTAAGGGTCTCTCTCTTCCACTGCTTTCTAAACTCCTCAGTCTCTTGCAGCTCTATGTAAATGCTTACAGAATTAATTTTGAAGGAAAAAATATCGCTGCAGTTACAGCTCGTGACACAGTTGTGCTGTAAAATCCTTCTTCTGTTGTAGTTGGTTTGCTTCCATTAAGCCAAATGGCTGATGAGATTTAATTATTGTGTTGGGCAGATGGAGAGGCAGCCGAGCAGCAGCTGTTTGCTCCTATCATTTCTGGCCCACAGTATCCCAGTTGTAACTTGCTTGCTGAGGCCAGCGAAAACCCTGGTCCCTGGCCACTGGAAGTGTCAGTAGTTAATGGGGAATGGGCAAACGTCAGGTTGTTAAGTGGGACTCTGACTTTAAGCACCCTCGTTCTCATTGACCATTTCTCATTCTTAATTCTCCATTGCATCCATAACATGCAGCAATACGTTTATTAGAGTGTCCCATCTATAAGGAAAAAAGCCGGGTTCCAGAAGTCATGGCCAAGTTTGTTTGTGTGTATTAACAGGTGTACTTCTGTTGGTGGAAGATCAGATTAGGGATACTTCTGCCTTGGGACAACTCAAACCCTGTTCTTTCTTCTACCACTAAGCTATAATAAGACTTAATGCTGATTTTGTTAAAGGGTAGGATCCCGTGACTGTTCAATAGTTAATTATTGCTGGAAGTCTCAAAAATGTTCTCACAAACTCAAACTGGGAATTATAAGTCCATCTCTGGCTGACACAGCTGTGAGAAGGTCTGCCAATCTTTCTAGCAGCACCTAAAACTTTTACTTCACAGCTGTCCATCCTTTAGCACTGGTTTTGAAAGCTACTTCTGAAACTAAATCTGAAACTGTCCTTTCATTGCCAGACCAGCTGCAACACCTGTCTTCCCAGTTATCTTCTGCCTAAGAACTGGTGGGAAATAGCGGGCTTTTCCAGTCGTGCCTCATCTCTGTTCCTGCCACAGCCCAGGGAGCAGGCGCCTTAGAGCTGCTCAGGTTTGCTGTTGGCTTCCTAAGATGACCACACTGCCAGTTAGTCACTCGTGTTTCTCCTACCCCAATTCTTTTCCGGATCCAGCATTTGATTCAGAGCAGGTCACTGACTCTGCCCCGATCTCTGAAGATCACTTAATGCAACTCTAAGAAATGCGATGAGATTGAGATGTTATTTATTAAGTGCCTTGTTTTTGGATCTACTGGCAGGAGGTATAAAATAGTATTGTTTTTCAAAGCTCGTCCTCCAGAAAGAATTCATGTGAAATGGCTTTATTAACATGCTATCATTTGCTCTCCTTGGAGCTTTCTGCAGGGTGAGATACTCAGGCTAACCAGAGCAGATCCTAGCTTTAGAAAAATTCGTGGATGGACATTTGCCTGGGGGCAGAACTTCAGAGGACAAATATTTTGCCTTTATCTGCTGCTTGTCTCCCACCTGCTTGCTGGGTTTACAGGCATTTGTGTTTGACGAACTTTTGCCTTTGCTGCCCAGCTTCTCTGTTTTGTTTGATCACACAGGAAGGTCAGAATCTTGTATTTCTGACTCCATTTGTTGCCATGGGAATGACTCTGCGATCACAAACATGGTATTATGATGTCTCTGCAGGACTGAAGATGAGGCACACAGGAGCTGTGAGGGTTTGGTGCTTTCAGCAAATTTGCAATGATAAGTCCTTAATATATGAGGGCCCCAACCTGCACACACTGAAATCCATGGGAGATTTACCATTAACTTCAGTGTCTGCAGCAGGATTATGTACAGAGACAGCTAAATAAAGTCAGGATTGGGAACTACTTATTCATGGAGTTCAGCAGATACCTTTACAAATGGATTCATTACTTATATGCCCAGGTTCCGGTGTTCTTGTGCACATGAAACCTGCATTAGTTCTGTTGCTTTGTGCTTGCTGGAACAATTGGCAATATGATTTTTTTTTTTTGGGGGGGTGGGTGTAGTACTACTGGAGGTGTTATAGTTAAAGTATAGAAAATTTTGAAGGAGATGTAGTAACTTTTAATAGGAGAGATGATACAGTTGGAAAAAGCAGGGAAGGTTTTGGGCACTGACTCCCTCTCCGAGTGTGAAAAAAGAAGCACTTCAATTTTACTAAGACTAAGTCAAGGTATTTTTTTATGTCTGCACTGTGAGAGAGAGATGCTTTCAGGCTGTGGTGACCTGAGACTATGGCGCCAACAGGGAATTCAGGAGGCCAAGGTTCAAACCTCTGCTCTGCTGGGCTCAGAGTGACCAGGGCTGTCCAAGTCTACCTGAAGTCAGGACCACACTCCCAACCCGTTAGCACATCAGTCTGGGTTAGCAAACGACAGTGACACAGTTCCACCTTTGCAAAAGACAGTTTGAACATTTCATTTCCATATAAGATCAAAGGTGGGAACCACAACGGTTGCTACACAGTGGAATTCCCCAATCAATCCAGCTACTAGCATCAATACAGCCACTACCCGGTACCCACAGTGCCTGCAGTGCCTGTGTCAGATCTAGGCTCCACAAAATATTCTGAAATCAAATCTTCCTCTGAGGAAAACTGGCCAAGCTCCAGTGAAGTCAACAGAACTTTAATTTCCACCATCTTAGAATAACAGCTGGAATACCTGGGTATCCAGCTAAAGTGTCAGAGACATTTTTGAAACACGCATGGAAAAGGAATAGGTTGACATTTAAAAAGAAAATATACTTTTAAAGTTCACCGTCAAGGATAAATGTCCTCCCCCTTTTCCCTCAAAATACCAGGACAAGCAAGGACTGTCAAGGGGCAGACGGCTGTGTTTTGTGTAACGCTAAATGCATGCTTGTTACCAAATGAACTGCACTGGCTGTGAACATTCACATTTGTACTTGATTCATGTTGGGGCGTTTGAATGACAAGCATCGGTTTAGATCTAGGGAGTCCTCAGCACTTAAATCTGTTTGCAGTTAATAACTCCTTACCAAATGCACTGTGAAAAATCACTTGGATGGGAAACAGCAGAAAAGCACTTTAGAACTTGCTACATAATATTCCTGTGTAAGTTGCTGAAGTGTTTTACTAAAAATCAGTGCACTCCCTGGTTTGCTATTGACCACATTCCAGCATATATGAAAACACACAGTTAATCTACCTATTTGAAGGAGCAGAGGAGCATAGCATCTTATACCATGCTCATTAGTGGGGTTTTTGCTGCTACGTGTATGTCACCAGCATGCCTGACAAAAATCATACCAGCACCAGTGCACTGGGAGCCAGCAGAGGAAGAGATTTAGTCTGGATTCATTCCTCTTACCTTAGAGCATTTCACTGAAAGACTGTCCTGGGAAATGCACTGCTGCATGAAAACTCCCGCTCTCCTCACGGATAAAGGGACCAACGCCTTAATGCTCTCCAGACAAAGATGCCAACAGCCATGCTGCTTCTCGCCAGCGCTGCACCCAGCCGAGCGGCTTATATTCTACAGCAACCGGTGCAGATGCGTAGGTACTAAGGCAAGCATAAATAATTTCTCCTTAATATTCTCAGCCTACAACTGCATTTAGCTCAGGCAGTTTCCTAAGTCCTATGTAGCTTGTCCATCTAGTTAACTCTCAGTCAACCTTTCTTCCAGATACTTGTCCAGTTTCCCCTTGAACAGACTATACAAAGTCCTTAATATCCTTTAGCAAGGAGTTCCCTGGGTCAACCAACTGGCATGAAGAACACCGCCTTGTGTTAGCTTTGAACCTGGCTCCCAGCTCTTTCTTGTGCAAGAGACGGAGAGTCAACCCCCACCTACACTCTCTGCACCACGCATGATTTTGTAACCCCCTCCAAGTTAAATGCTTAGAACAGGATGAATCCAGGGTACCTACACAGTGGGAAGATCACAACATAACAGGCTTAAGCTCTGGCAATAGGGACAGAGAAGGTACATCTTAATAGGAAGAACAGATAGGAGAGGATCACCTACACAGGTATCAATTCTACCACTGCTTCTGGGAATAAACAGAGCTGCCAGGTGGGCTCCAACAGCAGCTTACCACACGTCCCTTTCATTCTGAATAGGAGCACGCCATCATCAAGCACCATCGCTTGTTTTGGTGAAGCGGTTGCTTTATCAGTGATGTTTTGCCTCTGAGAGGCCCTGGGTTTCTGCCACTTGAGATCCCATCGGGTACTAATTCAGTTGCCACTCACAGAGGCAGGTTATTGTGAACAAGAAGAGATCAGTTCCAGGGGGAGCACAGGCTGCTCTCTCAGACCAAAACAAATTGGTTTTTTACCTCAATGTGAGACAGTTTGGAGCTGGGCTCCTCATCAGTTCTCAACTCAGAGCTGCAAGCATCCCTCTCTAAGATAAGCAACATATTGCAAATCCCAGCTGGTCTTTTCAAGAAGGAAATAATTGGGGGAGTTGGATACTATTGTCACCATAGAACTGAGCATCCGACGCGCTCTTGGGCAAAGCTGTGGCTCATTCCCGTACACCGCAGCAGGAACTGAGAGTTGGATACTGTTGGTCAGAGGTTATGTGGCCTCTGGAAAAGGACAGTGAGCCACTGGGTTCAGAACTGTACTCTCCTAAATGCAAATGCTGCCCAGGTGAGGGAACCAGCAGTGAGGAATTAGGAAGGATGGCTGGGACCCCTTTGAGTCCTGTGCTTATCACTCTCCATCTCATGAAGAGCTCCCAGAATGAATGTGCTGAGGGGAGGTTAACTGAGGGCACACAAGCAATTTTAGCTCTGACATTTTCTATCTTCACATTGCTTGACTTTCCAACCTTAATGTTCTTTCCAATTCCGAACAGTGTAAGTGTATGTACGTAAATAAGTAAGTATACAGGCAAATTACAGGCTTTGTTTTCTCCCTTCGGGGAGATTCTGGAGTACCTCAACATAGCTGGATGATAAGCTAAAAACATTGATGAAGGCTTCATTTAAAAGTAACAGAAAACTAGGAAAAGCCAACAGTTTGTATCCGAGGCTTCAGCAGTCACATATGGCAGATATTTCAGAATTTCTGCTGCAAAGTCGCTTAGAACTAAGTACTGTGCCATATGCTACTGTGACACAAACGGATTTATAAAGGTTAGCTTCTGTGTGCATATACAACATGACATGCTTTTAGTAGAAGCATGCCACGGGACAAAGGCTACAGCCTGATCTGTTAAAGTAGCACTGATTTCTGTAATTCTCAAGGCCTAAGCAAGCAGAAAAAGTCCCTGGTTTGGTCCTGTCTTCAGCACATAAGCAGTGGAGACTACTTTCTTTTTATCTGTGAAGTCTTTGATAAAAGTTAGGAAGCACTGTGGAAGATCAGTAAAGTGGTAGGTAGGATGGGTCACTAAAAATATCTTAGCTTCATGTTATAAAGATATGGAAGGTCAAATTTCCAGTGAGGTAATTCTCAAGCATATTCTCCTACCCAACAGCAGGCAGTGAGTTACACTTAGTTCCTTAAGTATCACAAGTGAAGTATTTGCAAAAGGTTCAGAACCGGGTAAGACATTTTTAAACCTGCTGTACTAGCTTTGGCTGACATAACGCTAGATTTCTTTAAAAGTAGCTTGTATGGGGCTACATTTTGGATTTGTGATGAAAATGGTGTGGATAACACACCCCTGTTTTAGTGACTGCTGTGTGTACACAGTGTCAAGGCCTCTTCTGCTCCTCAGATCACCCCACCAGTGAGTAGGCTGGGGGCGACACAGCCAGGACAGCTGACCCCAAATGACCAAAGGGATATTTCCCACCATATGACAACATGCTCAGCAATAAAAAAACTGAGTGTGTTTTTTAAAAAACTGGGAGTGTNTTCTTTAAAAGTAGCTTGTATGGGGCTACATTTTGGATTTGTGATGAAAATGGTGTGGATAACACACCCCTGTTTTAGTGACTGCTGTGTGTACACAGTGTCAAGGCCTCTTCTGCTCCTCAGATCACCCCACCAGTGAGTAGGCTGGGGGCGACACAGCCAGGACAGCTGACCCCAAATGACCAAAGGGATATTTCCCACCATATGACAACATGCTCAGCAATAAAAAAACTGAGTGTGTTTTTTAAAAAACTGGGAGTGTGTTTTACCAGGGCTAGAATTGCTCGGGGACTTGCTAGGTATTAGTTTGCTGGTGGTCAGCCACTGGCAGGTTTTGTATCACTTGTTTTCCTTGGTTTTGTTTTTCTTTGTTTCCTCCTTTTACTTATTAAAACCGTCTTTATCTCAACCCATGAGTTTTATCACTTTTACCGTTCTGATTCTCTCCTCCATCCCACTGCAGAGACAGACGGAGTGAGTGAGTGAGCTGCTGTGAGGGGCTGAGCTACTCATTGAATTTAACTGAATTCAATTAAAATTGCAGGAATACTCTACTAGTTTTAAATACACTCACAAGCAATACAATTTATCCCAATAAATATATTTTGTACTTAAGCGCAACGCTCTTACTACTTTTATAAGGAGACTTATCGGCAGCTAGGAGCTGGATGACATTTCAGTGTATCTGAAATTTAGGATGAGACATCAGTGTTCTACATTTATTGAGGAACGCAGAGAAGCAGAACAACTTTGCCCAATTTCCAACTCCCACTCAGCCTTGCAATTTGAAATAAACTAATGAAATTGGGCATTGAAAGAATAAAAAGCGAAATAAAGACAACATGTTCTTGAGCCTGTAGAAGACGCTACTGACATTAAAAGCTCGTTTATCGTGTCAGCAATGTCTGTTTCCAGCTGCTTTACCACTGACTTCTCTCAAGTCAAGACTAAAACTTTTCTTAAACTTCAGCAGTCACCATACATAATTTAATCATTATTTGTATTTTATTTAAATAATGTAAAAGTGTGATAGCTCACTTTTAAAAAACTAGTATGTATGCAATTTGAGGTGTTGAATGCAAGAATTTTTCCTTGCGTGTTTTTAACAGTAGTGTTAAAAACATTTTTCAGGCATATACTGGAAATTGGTTTCATTCTGCTATTGGACAACAAATATCTCTCTCTCTTATTACCTTTCAGGTAAAATTATATCTGCTGAGAAGATCATTCCAAGGTATCTCCTTGGTGAAAATCTGCAAGTACTTCACAACACAGTAGGCTACTAAAGGAAGCATCTTTTCAACAAAGCAAACAGGGACCACCAACCACATACGTAGCTAATACCGTTAACAGAAACTAATTTCATTAACAGAAAGTAAGAACCAGGTGTCCTGGGAAGCAAGATGTCTTCTCCATCTCATACCAGCACTGCTGCAGAGGGAGAGCATCAACACAGAAGTAGCAGAACCAGATAAAAGCCAAATGAAGAGTCCCTGTTTTCTAGCATTTGGGAAAGCTGTAATGTAGATCGGGGAACATGAAACCTACAGAAAGAAGAGCAGACAGGCAGGTGGTAGCATGAAGGGATGCTTGTGGGCTTGCTGGAGAAGGAAGGGGACAACACTTCTGGCACAGTGCACTTAACAGTGGGTCAGAATTAGAAAGATACAGTCAGGATTTTTCAGCTTTTTTTTTTTTTTTGCCCAAGTTTCCTTTCTGAGCAAACATCACTCCTGTGGGAAAGTAAGTCTACCTGCTAGGTTTTAATGGTAAGATGTCCTTCTTCCTGTGTTTGGGCCATAGTATCATTCCTAAAGCAGGTAGGCACAGGCTTATAGTCACAGCGATGAAAAAAATATGGAGATATATTGTATCTGTAAAAGAGATATTGAAAACTGAGGGAAAGATACCTTTTAATGAGTCTTTTCCATTTTAGGAGGAATGTAATTATACTGAATATTTCCAGTGACTAACACCCAGCAGGACTTCAGGAAAACAAATGGGTCCCATACTTTCAACAGAGAGGCAGCACGACCACAGGCATGTACACACGATGCTGTGCATTCTGTAACGTGACTTCCCGCCATGAGGAATTCCTGTCATATCTGCACTTGGGCACATTACTGTTTTCTTCCTGGCAAGTTGTGGCAGCTTTTGCTTTTCACAGTTTCCTGAATGACTGCATTAATTTGACTGACTCCAGATCAATGATGTCTCTAAATAAGATTAAATTACATGTTCCTTCTGTCTGTGCGTTACAGGAGATTACTCTTAGCAGAATCTCAAAGGAAGCAATTAGCTGACCGCTGATGTAATGAATCCTAATTATTTTGTTTGTACAAACAATAAAGCCAGAATCATTTGTTTAGCAAGGAAGTGTAATTACTCCGAGCACTCGAGAAAATAAATCAAGCAGCGCTACCTAGACCTGTAAATAATGAGCCTTTGACTTCCTATTTATGCTAAGAACGCTCACGGAGTATTTTCAGGTAGCTGGGAGCCAACCTTTGAAAGTAACATTTATCATAGTTATTATTGAGTATTTGCTTGATTATGTCCTTGCTTGTGCTAGGTGCCCTGCAGAAATATCCATCTACATTGCCCTGTTACTGGCACCTGCTAAAAATTCACTGCAGCCAGTGCAATTTCCTGCAACTGTTTTTTGTTAATCAACAAGAAGTCGCTCACATCACAATCATTAGCCCATACTGCTCCTAAGGGCACCAGTGGCTGGGGGCACGTCCTCAGCAAAGGATGAATGATCCGAAAAAAAGTACATTACACGGAGCAGGCTCTGTTCTGCCCAACGTTTGGCCATGCAGGCTAGAAATGGAATAAAACCAGAAGGCAATGGAAGGAGACTGACTGCAGCTGGGTCTTCCCCTTCTCCAGGCCAATCTGCTGCTCCCACTAAATTTTCACAGCTCAAACAGGAGAGATAAGCAGAGTCACTGGGGTCCTTGTTGCAGAAAGCAGAGATTAGTCCAAAAATACCTGAAATTCTGCCACCTCTGCTGATTTTGTGTGACCCAAAAGCATGAGGGAGCTGGCAAATTAGAGATAACCCGATCCCTTTGCATGCAAACTCACTGGATGCTGCAAGTTACAGCGATGCAGCCACCAACCACGTGTGCTTTCTGCAGATACCGACTCCTGAGATCAGCCATTCTCTCAGGGTAGTTGGTTTCCTTCACCATGGTTTCAAAAGGATGTTCAAAACAGACAAATATTTTGCCTCATCTTTATTTCATTTCTAGCCACACTTTAGGTGTTAAATCTGAATTTAAAATAAACTGCGAAGCCACAAATTCGGCAGTTGTTCTGCTTTTCCTCTTCTCTCAGCCTGAACAGCAATGCACCCAGAAGGGCTCAGCGTTATTTTCTGGTTCTCTTAAATGGTGCTCAACAATCTTACAGCAACACAGGCTCGCATCCTGCTAAAAGCCTTAGCCTCAATGAAAAAAAAGACACCTCTGCTTACAGTGCTTGGATTCTCATTGCAGTGACACTGTTTAAATACAGAATGAATGCTCTGAAGTCACCAAAATTGCACTGAAGTGAGCAAGGTGTACGTGACTGCACAGTGTGTAGCGTACCGGCTGAAGGGAAACTGCAGATCACTTGATGGTGCAATGGGAGCCATTCCCATCATGCTTATGAGGTATTTCAATTCTTCACTCCTTCCCACCCCGAGCTGTTTGCCTTTGTTTGTGTTCAGTAGCTATTAAAAACTCATAGAATGCTTTTTTTGTGCTCTTGCTATAGGCCTAACTGGCAAACGTTTGCTGCATTCCAGTATCCTTGAAAATTAACTGAAGACTTTAGTCTCCTTCAGAGAAGTTAAGAAGGAATAAATACCACCTACCCTGAGGCAGGTAGGAGAGATGAATTAACAAATGGTATTTAATTGTACAGTGGAGATGGGCTTATGCCTAAAGCTTTTATATTTGTTTTCCCCTACAAACAACTTGATCCAACCAAATCATATGAAAGCAGAGAATACCTTGGTCAGTCTTCTGGAATATCCCTTTGGGCCTCTTCTAGGGAAAAGCAGCAATACTAAATGTTTGGCTGCCTCTACACCAAGTATTAAAATGTCATATTGTTTTTCCAGTCTGAAAAATTCTGGTGACCTGACTGGATGACCAACAGTACCACACAATCAATGCTGAGCCAGACAGGCAAGAACACAAACTCTTTGGAGGTTTTCAGGAAGGCTGAACCGTGGGCCAAAACTATTCAGGGGATGTGTGAAAACTACCTTAAATTGGTCAGTATTTTGCTGGGGGAAAATATCAGAGTTGCTACTCAACATCTGAATACCAGAGGAATCTCTCATCAGAATGAGGCAAGTCCTGATTTCTGGTCATTCTAGAAGTACACGGGACTGCACCCTTTAAATATTGGTCTCTTCTAAAGAGATGTTGCAACAGGAGAAATCAAGGGTTTAATTTAGCTTAAGATGATTATGTGATTATGTTCCTGCAACATGTTATTCATCCAACCTACTGTGTGTTGCGCAAATAAAGTCTTACTCTGCTGCTTCTGAAAACAAATGGAAAGCGGGACGACAGTACAAAGTAGAAGCTAACAGTGTCTATAAACAAAGCAAATTGTGAGACAGAAAAGACTCAGGTTCAACAGAAAAACTTGCTGACTTCACGAAAACAGGATCACAAATGCCGCTTAGGTTTAAATAAGAAACTGGCAGCATTTTGCTTTCTTTAAGCTTCTCCTTATCGTCTCCTGTACTGCTTCTGTTTCTTATGTCATCACTGTCAAAAGAAAATCCTTCACAGGAGGAATTCTGCTGCTTAGAGTAAGGATTTAGTCTAATAACATTACACAAATTTCTTGACTTTCTCTGGTTTTCTGCATTAGAAAGAAAGTGGGCTGAATGATCCAAAGCAACTTTTTCAGAAGTGTCTAAAGAATTGGAAGTCTCATTTTCAAAATTATTTTAGGCACCTGACCCCTAAATCCTTTAGAGAGAGATTCTTCCTTAAGTCTTTTTGGAAAAATGAATTAAGTTCATATAGCATATAGATGTATAAAAACTAAGTTCCCCTGCTCTCCCAGGACATAGCTCCTAGAGACACAGTAAGCATAGCTCAAAGACTCTGTAATATTTTCCTTTAAAATCTGGAGAAAATAAACTTATTTAAGAGAGGATCTTAATAAGCAAATTAATCTCAAGAATCTTTAGAAAAGTTTCTTTTAAAATAATTATCTGCAAAATGTCTGATCAAACATTTTTTAGCTTAATGATAGGAAACTGTCATACCTTTCTGAATCTGTCTGGTTCTTCCAAAGATCCAGCACTCTGTTTAAAAGAAAAAAAAAAAGTGAAAAAAAATAAAATCGTGAACTTAAGATCCCACTGGAGCCTATAAATGAGTATTCACCTCGCAGGGGATGTTTCTTTCAA
This sequence comes from Chionis minor, assembly GCA_013398295.1. Taxonomy (NCBI): domain Eukaryota; kingdom Metazoa; phylum Chordata; class Aves; order Charadriiformes; family Chionidae; genus Chionis; species Chionis minor. The sequence goes on from VZSF01003827.1 coordinate 637,616, forward strand.
ATTCATGGTCACCTGGATAGAGTGAACAGCAGGAGATTTTTTTTAATGAGCTTTTTAACACGCGTTAGGCAGAAACTGAAATGTTTTTGGATTCTTGCCCATTTGAATCAGATGAGCCCTTCTTGCAGCAATAGCTTTCACTTTACTGACACCTATTGACTATATTTATGCTTACACAAAGTTTTGGTCAACAAAGCAAATTCACTATAATCAATGGCAAACAATCCTTACAAATATGCTCTTTATTAATAGAGGTCATGCTTACCTTCCACGCACTTTAAAGGATTTGTATTCTACATAAGCTTTGGATTTGAAGACAACGTTTCCCAAAGCAGAAAACTTTCGTGTGCCTCAAATTTTAGGTGTTTGAGCTCAGATACCTTCCAAAGGACTTGCATACAGAATACCAAATGCACACCTGTAAAGTCTAATCTTTCGATTATGGTATCTCAAAGTTGAACACAATGTAAATAGTTAAGTTAAAAAAATCTTAATTAATAATTATGTATCTTTATGCTAAAAACATAGGACTATCTTTAGAATGCCCTGGAATATCTTATATATGGGGATGAATTCTGCCATCCTTAGCATGTCTCATATATAACAACACAGTAACTTCTTTAATCATTTGGTTCTTGCATTAAAATACCTCCTATTTATTTCATTCCAAATCCTTAGCGCATAAAGACAGTTTCAAAAAGGATTAAGTCCTTCTGTCCACACTTACTTTCCGAGTCAGTTCAGTCAGTGATCACTCTGATCACTCTGTCTCAAAGCAGGAGACACAAATAATGAACATATTCTTATTGCACGAACTGTTAAAAAAATAATTCAATGGAGAACGTTGTGTGGAGAAAGGGCAAAAAACTAGAAACCCATGTGCCCAGAACTAGGTGCATATCCAGAGTATTGGCACACACAAATATCTCACAGACCTCAGCTGCATCTTTGACAACAGCCAATTGTTGCTCTGTTTTGAACCTTCCATTTTAAGAAATATTCTGAGTGTTGCTTACAAAGGGAAGAAGATAGCACACAACTCTTGTTTTAATACAAGAGTATTTGTGCTTGTATTTATAAATACATGGCTATGTTCGTTCTGTCTTTGATGGCATTTACTAAGAGAGGTTCTAATTAAACAGACAGACACGTGTACTGTTGAATCATGACTAGCAGTGTCAAGCAACCGAAGAGAGCAATGGCAGAGATCAGCAACTGTGAATTGAGTGCCGTCACTTACCGGTGAACTCATGTACTCTTTCAGTTTAGATTTGTAGAGCATCCATCGGTAACGCAGGTCCTCCAGATCTTCAGAATTTTCAATGACAGGATGAAGATGAAGAAGGTCCTCAAAGATACGCTGACCATCAGGCACACGAGACTGCAGCTCCTGCAGGCAAAGACAAGGTCATTAGCAACTCAGAATTCAAGGCAGCCTCACTTTTTAAATCTAGTATTCAAAAGAACAGTGGTACTAAATCAAAATACTGGGTACTCTGGAATAACACGTTTATTTTTGTTACCGCTTTTTTGGCCCAAAAGGCTATAAAGGGTCAACTCATCTGCAGGACTCCTGTTGCCTTGCATATTTCTGTCTAATTTCTTACAGCATCCATTGGTGTTGTCTCTGGATATATTCAACAAAAAGAGTGAGGCCAAATTCCTCATACTGATTTTAATCAGCTTCTTTTAATGAACACCTTTGCCGTACCACAGCAGACATTTCCAGTGCAACAGCTGGATGCCAGGCCGCTCCCTTCCTACCACTCCTACTAAGAAAGGTCTGCCAGAGCTGAAGGGGTTAAATACTTGTCCTAAATTTCTGAGCTTCATCTACTCTAGAGTCTCCGAGTCTCCTAAAGCAGAGAGTATAGTGTTTGAGGGGTACTTTTGGGAGTTTTGGGGGGAGATGTCGGGTTTTTTTGGTTTTGGGGTTTTTTTGTTTTTTGTTTTTGTTGTTGTTGTTTTTTTAAATTCTGATTAAATTGCAATCTTTGTCTCCATCTTCATCCCCTGAAAACTAACCTCCAGTTTACTCTGGCGTGCCTTAATTTCCTCTGAGGAAGATGAAGTCACAGCAAGAATTTTGGTCAGTTTGGTGTTTTCTCCTTGTAACCACTCTTCAAAGTCGTGTAGGAGCTTCAAGTGGCTGCTTGTTTTTTGCCCTTCTATTGCCTCCTAGGTTACAGAACAACAGGAACAAAAAAGACTTTACTGTTACATCAGATGTTTCCTCTGAAGGCCTGATTGCAAGGTCTTAACCTCCAACTTTGTAACCTACAGTATCAGATGAAGGCAATAAAACTGTTCTCATGAAGCTGATATGAAGGCAGATACAGAGTCCCCCTCTCACCTGCTTATGGTTTGGATGTATATCCAAATGTTGGAAGGAAGGTCCAGACATCCATCTGCTGTCCACAAATGCTATCTTCTTCTTCTTATCAGCCACTGGTCTACTTAACTGCCACTTTTTGAGAAGACTGAAAAACACAAAACAAGAGACATCAGTGCAGTGAAACATCTAGTGATGAGACATCCATGTTTCGAGCAGGGCTACAGGCGATAACTCTGGTGAAATAACACTATTATTATTATACTATTATTACTTTTAATAGCACTATTGTGATTAAAGTTATTTCAAACATCTTTTTAGCAAAATAAGATCAAGACAGGAGTGTCTCATACCAGCACCTGTCCTCTAGTTCTAACATTCCAAAGCGTTTTGTTTTCTTTTATTCAGGGGAGTGAGGGACCAAATATTACTACCTTGACAATATACCTTACCATCTGGTACCAGCAGGCAGTATAATCAAGCCTTCCTCAATTCAGTCATTCCATTTTTATGCCTATTCTGACACTATGTATGGATATAGTCACACAGTATTAAATTTTAATACAGACCAGCAAATATAAGCAGCCGTTTGACACTGCATAGTGAGGGCAAAATAAATTAAGTCCACATTTGCCAGCTGAGAGAGGATTTTAGCTCTGTTTACGCTCTTGCAGGTTTGCAAAAACCACAAATCCCAGCGTAGATATAGCCTCCTTGGAGGTATCTCCAGATCAGACAGTGAGGAGAACAGTAAGGTGAGGCAGAAGAGCAGAAGGCAGCAAGTCTATGTCCTCTTCACTCTGACACGGACTGGTAGTACATGGGTGAGCCGCATCCTTAGGAGACACAGCCTACTCCAGCTTCATAGGCTGCCCTGGTCCCCGGATTCTCTACAATGATTTTCTCGCAAGGAATGATTTCCAGTTTATTAAACGATTAAATAAAATCTCATCTTGTTCCTTGCATTGTAACGTAGCTGATTGCTTTCACAGCACAGAGCATAAAGCACCAAGCGTGTCTGGTCACACAGCAGTTAAGAGCATCCCCTTGAAGGGACGCGAGGAAGATGTACATGAACACTTACCCCGTTGCCATCTCCTTCAGTGATCTCCATGACTCCTTCAGCTGATCCAGCTCTGCCTGGACATGGGCAGTCTCCTCTGGGGAAGAATTCTCCATGACCAGCTGGCCATGAGCTTCCACAAGGTGCAGCTGGACCTCCTTATCTGGAAACTCAGCTAGCCATTTCTGAAACGTACAGTCCTTACAGTTACTTCTAGGTATCCTGGGTAAAGCAGAGGCTATGTCAGACTGAAGGCCATGTTCAGTCCAGGACTATGCTGGTTCTGTTGGCACTAGCTAGAACATACCTAGCGGGAAAAAAAATACGCTGTGGATTCCTGCAAAGAGCCAACATAGGTCAAACAGCTGACGGCAAAACTTAAAAGGTGCAAGCTTGTCAATGCACCCCTTCTGTAGCCTTCCCATGAGCTATCTTGGTTTCCCCTAGGAAGGCAAAAGCTGCCAGCTAAAGTAACCTGCCAGAGTGAGTCTAGCACGCAAAATACTGCCGCACGATGAAAAGCTAGCAGCTGTGGAACTGCTCAGTTCAACACAGAATAAGGTTAGTTAACAAGGGTAATAACGTTCAGTGTATTGATGAATACACAAAAGCAAAGGTAGGTATTGTCCAGAGAGATCACTCTGGCAGGAAGAGCTCTTTTTAAAGCCGCCTATCCTTTGATAATACTTTATCCATCTCAACAGCTCTTAGCCATTTCTCACAGTTCTTGTCTTTTACCTAGCTCCACACCCCACAACACAGGGCAAAGTGGGGAGGCAGCAGAAACCAACAGTTACCACAGGAGGAACAAACTATCGTTACTCTCCCCAGCCATGAGACCCTCACTAGAACCCCACCCCCCCCCGCCCCTTAATGTCAGAATGCTGCAAAGTGAATAATTAACATCTTCCAGCGAGATGCTTTTCTCACCTCAAGGTCTGCCACCCTGCCCTCAGTGTTCTGCTCTCCATCAACACTCTGGTAGGAGCCGATCTTCTCCGTGGTTACTGCGATCCACTGCTGGAGGTCAGACAGCTTGTCATTGTATGCCCAATGCTTCTGAACATGGTCTTCACTCTGCTGTATCATCATCTGCAAACGATAAAAATGTCAGCAGCTAAACACAGACAAACAGACGTTTCATTACTGGATCTAACACTGTGACCACTGGCACAGAATTTTATGGGCAAAAAGCAAAAAAACAGCTGTTAATGAGACACAAAAAACCTTTGTCCTTTAGCATCAGTGGCATAGAAAACACCTAGAAGGTCCTGCATGCCTGAATTCAACCACATGAGGGGGGCATTAAGCACTAGAATAGCTCCTTTCCTTTTCAGCTGAAACAAAATAAAGAACATGTTTGGGTTTTTTATACCCTAGTCAATATTAAACACATTTTATACTCTACCTGAATCAGAAATGACTGTACAGATTTTTTTGGCAAAAGTCCAGTTAAATGATAAATGGGATTACTGAGACTGAAACTAGAATTTCACAGTGCAAATTAGGGTAACACTTTATCATACACATTTTTATGGTGACCTGCATAACTAAGGTAATTTTACAAGCTCTTGTACTGCTTTGGAAGGCTCTTTTATAGCTATGGCTACAGGCTAGAAAAAGCTTCCGGTCAAAACAAGAACTTATGCAATGGCAACACTTTTCTCTCATTAAATTTTAGGTCACAAAGCTATAAAAACCCAAACAGTTTGGTACAAAACCACTATCCAGGAATCTGTGAAGATGTCTAGGCACCTCCATCATAATATAACTATGAGGTCTTTTTGGTCAGAAATCTCAGGTCCACTCCAAAAATTATTTATATGGATATAAAATCTGTGTGGATGGTATTCTATCCCAAAGGGAAATCACATTACAGATAATCAGAGAATCCTGGAAGAGTTATCAAAGTCATAAGAATTCAGTACATTCTTCCCCTGAAATGAAAATATCTGTCACCCAAAGCATATAACCTCATATGCTCAAAGATTTTTTTTTAAATATTTTTTAAATAGTGGCAGCTGACGACAACTCAGGCAATTAAAAACCCTTCCTTATGTTACCTCCAATGACCTCTTCAGGGCCTGAGAGTCAGATGAAAGTTGGTTCATTTCATGCCTGTGTGTGGTATTTGACTGAACAAGCTTCTCTACCACCTCCATTTGAATCACAAGCTCTGCCAAGTCATCTCGGATCATCTGCAGAGGAAAAGACAGATTCCCTATTGGTAATGTGCTAGATGTGGCTCCAAAACACACACTAAAGGTAGCTTTGTTTGACAGCGTGAGGACAAAAAAATCAGGAAAAATCATGGTATTTAAGAAAATTAATTGTTTTGATGTCCAGGAGTAAATGTTTCCAAAATAAATGGTTGGATGTCCTTACATGTTACCAGTTGATAACAAAGAATATCAGTTGCTGAGAAGCTGCCAGTGGAGACACAGTATAACCAGCTAAGTACTACAAAGAATTATGGTGATAACACCCTTGTGGTCACTGAGGGTGAAGTGGCACCATATAACTGAATCACCACAGCTCACCATGGGGAAAAGGAAGAGTCACATCCCGTCTCTCCTCCTTTCGTGCTCTCCTCTCCACTCCCCCAGCTATGTAGCCCCACTGCACGCCTTGAGCAGGCTCTATTGCACATTGGACCCTTTGCTGAACCAGTTCAACACACTAGCCAACTGGAAAAGGATCATCTTTCTCTGTTCATTATTTTTTTCTTATCTTGGCCAGCTGAATCAGCCCATGGAGTAAATCCATCACGTGTCAAAAGCTGTGACAAGGTAAAGAGCAGGAAGGGGGCGATGCAGAAGAAGGCAGGACAATGGGAACTCCCTGCTTTGGGAGGGAGTTATATTGGTTCAGGTTATCCTGTGCAGTTTTGCTCCCAGTGGGAAGTATCAGGATACATTTTCTTTAGCAGTAAAACGAGCCCAAGGTGTAGCACGAACAGCTTCCAGCTGCTTGTTCCTTCCCTCAAGCCCACTTTGCCAGTTCTTCAGCTGCATTGCTTCGGTTTCATTTACTCCATGCTATAAACTGGACCAAACAAAATTATCTAACATGCAACCAGTTGAGGGGTCAAGGTACTGAATTCCTAATGGTAATAAAATATGAACAAACGGAACCACAATTAGCTGAGGATGTAACAGTCAAACATTGGTGTAATGTACCTGGAGTCTCTGAAGTTGTGTCTTTTTACCCAAGAGGTCAGGCCGCGGTTCCTTCTCGAGATCTAATTTGGCTTTGATGGCAGATAATTTCTTCTGCAAAGGTGCAAAACCAGCATCAAAGTCCTTATGCTGTGCTATCAAATTCTAGATGGAGAAAGAAGTAAAAAAAAAAAAAAATAATCCAGCATTCAACATATATCCGTTGGCATTAACTTTTGTTTTGTCACTATTTCATACTCAGAACAAACACCAAGCTACACTATGCAACAGACCACAAATTTATTTGAATATTCTATCAACTTTGAAAAATGGATCGGGCACAGCTCATTAGTACTAAATTTACATCTATAAAACTGGCTTAGTAAAAGATTGATGGTTGTCTTTGTCACAGGCACAGGCTGTCTATGGGCTTTGAAGCTCACCTGGAGTTTGCTCTTGCTTTGCAGCAGACTTTGGTGTAGAATTTCTCTCTCCTTTGAAGCTTCAGCTACTTCTTGCAGGAACGACTTTGCTTTTTCCTCACCAAGGATATTGTTTAGCAAATCTTTCTTCAGCTGTAACGTCATCAGCTTCTCTTTGAACTGGGAGCTTTCAGCGAGAGCAGCCTAAAGGAGAAAAATTCTTCCAATTAAATCATACCAAAAAAATAAAAATGAAAATAGAAATCATATAACCATATTATTCTCACACAAGTCACACAACCAAAGCAGTATGACAAAGTCAGGTAAAAACAGCATGCTGGGCCGACAAGGGGTAACAGAAGGTACCTGGACAGTGCCCAGTTAAAGGAAAAGTCTTCCTGATAATGTTAGAAGCACCAGGGCTGCATCCATTTTGTGAACAGAAATAGAAGAAAGCTGTGCTATGGAAAGAGTTGTCTGTGCAGAGGAGAGGCCTAAACAACCAACAGAAAGGACAGCTTGAATGCTTATGCCGAGGACAAACTCCATCCCTGTCCACAGGCACGTGTATTCTGGAGGATCACAGGGATGACAAAGTAACAAACACCTTCCTGGGCATGTGCAGAGATCATGCATTTCCTACAACTATATTACCACACAGTTCTTAATACCTGTCCGGGGAGGTGTGGGCTAATCCTAAACAACATTACCATCACTGCTAAAGGCATTCAGTGCTTTAATTCAGCCTACTCAGTTGACAATTCCAGTTAAATCAAACGAAGGGCAGAAAAGAAGACGTTCTGTTACAACTAGAGGTAAGTATTGACCTCTGTACTGTGGGGTTTCCTGCCATACTGGAAGGGCCCTTCCAACTGCTGCTGTCTGGCAGCTGGATGCTGGCAGCTGCCGGCATAACGTGCGCAAACACAAACCAAATATCAGTTTCTGAACTTAGTAACAGGTTTGTTACCTCAATGTGAGCCAGCGCTGGCTCCGGAGTCTCCAGGAGCATCTGGACCGATGGCTTCCACTGTTCAAAATCTTGCAGGGGATTTTGGAAGAGTCTTCTCAGTTGGGTTTCTGTATCAGCGCTCATTTTAGATGTCTTGCCTCTAACGCTGCAAGGATAAAGTGACAGCCAAGGGAAGGATTACGAAGAAATCCAAGTCCAAACATCCTGTTCATCAAGACATGAATTAACACAATACTCATGTGTAAACTGTATCCAACACAAAAGCCTCAGTCTCTTTTGCTGTCTGAGCCTGGTGCTGCATGCTGCCAGCTGCTCTGTCCGTCAGAGACATCCGACACAACTTTATTTAGACGCCCTAAGACACATTTGTCTCTCGTACAACTGTGTATCAGAAATTACTATGCCTTTCCAGCAGCCAGCAGTCTCCCCTTGTACGTGATCTTTCTTGGCTGCTATCACCAGCATGATTTAACAAATTTTATTATCGGAGCAGTCTCAATGACTGATGGGAGGAACAAGCCAAGAGTGTCTAGAATTTAACCTGTATTGTTTTACATATTACCGAGTCTTTGTTCCTTTAAAAAATTACATTCGGAAATCTCCAATCAACCTACGTTACCTCTAAAAAGAGGAAAATAGATACATATTTTTTAGATATAAGTTTTCAAAATTTTGCAGAATCACTTGTATTTATATTAATATATATAGGTGATCCTGGGAAAGTCTTTATATTTATATATAAGTATACACATACATGCGCAGCTGTATGTGTATATATATATTGAAAAAAAACAATCAGCACACCTTCATTAAATATCCAGGCTTCTCTCAATAAAGGCTTATCCAAAATACAGCTGAGTAACAAGGTCTAGTAGTGACACACCCCACGCAGCTGCCTCCTGTTTTTCTCAGCTTTCCTGACCTCCCAGTTTGCAGAATCCTGTTTGATGAGGCAGAACGCAGCCCAAACTATACGTTCATAGGGGAACAGCATCCTGCAAATTCACAAGCTAGGCAAGAGCAATGCCAATCAAGATTAACGCTGCCTTTCTATAAAAACAGAAACAATCATCTTACCTGTGCCACCGGGACTTTACGGAGCTAAACAAAGGCAAGCCTGCAGAGGCCAAATGCACCATAAATAGAAACTTCTGACATTACATGCCCCTTGCCATTTGCTCTGCTGCCCCTGCCAGGCTCAGCGTGAAGCTGCCAGACTTTGCAAAGAAGCTTTGGAGAGAAGCTGGCAAAAGAGCAGCTGCCATTTTCTACTCAGAGGCAAGTCCCCTCCCTGCCTTCTCTGCTGCTCTTTCGACATCGTTTACTTGGTTTTTTTTAAACTGAAATCCTTTCCCAAAATGGCCTATAACCCTCACAGCAGGGCAGCATACTGCGCACTGGACAGAGGAAAATAAGCTTGGATACAGTAAAAAAACTGACCTTTCTTTTTCCTTAAAAAAAAAAGATCCTTTCTTCTACTTTGCAAAATTTGCTGCAGCTTCCTTACTTCCTGATTCCAGGCAGCCTGGAAACGGAAACACTGAAGTCTGGGGAGAGGCTAAACTTTCAGAGTTTCCAACCCAAGGCAAGTTGAAAACAGGAATCATGCATATATGCCACCAGGAGAAGGGGAATAAACGCTGCCAAGTAATTGCTAAGGCTGATGAGTCACCACAACAAACTCAAGAAGGGAGGCCCATAATTCTTCTGAACCGTTTACTACTACAGCTCCTGTCCTGATTTTCTAGTTGCTGTCATGAAAGCCAAGCAAAATACATAAATTATTATTATAAAATGCTAAGAAGATCAAATTAGCTGCCAACAATCTAGTTTTCTTTGAACCATACACAACATGAATGATGCAAGATCACTGCTTGAAAATGGCCAGCAGCCTACAGCTCCCAGCAAATGGCTAAAATTACAGGTTTACTGAAACGTGGAGGCGGATGTGTAATTAGCAACAGCCTTTCTTTTCTCCCCATCACTTACAACTGGAGAGCATATCACTTTTTTCTTAGGCCCCTGTTAATCCCTTCAGTGTCTGAGAGAAGATACTACCTTTCATACTGCTGTATTGCAACGACAACACTCTCAGCGTGTGGCTGCACATCTTGGGAAAACCGTAGCAGTTCCTTAAGCTGAGCCTTCAGCCTCTCAACCGTGGACTCTTCTGCAGCCAGAGCTGCTCTCGTTGCCTTAATCATAAAAACAAGGAACACATCACACCTTTATGCAGCGTCTAGCACGTGAAATGAAAAGATAAGGCTGTCTCAGGGTATTCACAAGTCCTCTTTCTGCTGCCTTTTTTCCTGGTTTTCAGAAATACGGACTTTCCTAAGGCAGAAGACATTTCCAGGAACAGTTTTGTTCCTGCAGGCTCTCTCTCCTTTTCCCTCACTGCCTAGCCTCTGCAGGTATCTGATCTGCAGGGTTCAGTTTGGACAGAGTGAATCACAAACAAGCTCACTTTCAGTTCACTGATTGCAGTATGTAACATGAGATGCATTTTTTGAGCAATTTTAACTGTATCTATTTGCATTAACAGATCTTTCTCAAAGACTCACATATACAGAATGTTAATTCTAGGGTGACATAGGGAAATAAAACCAACAAAAAACATGCAAATGTAGCTGGATTGAACCAGTCTGTATTTTGTGGATCCTTTTTGCATACGCTTTTCTCAGCTAGTCCTGCCGAGTTCTAGACATACAAATAGCGATGAAAGGCATTTTGAGAAGAGATAAAAAATGCAAAAACAACCCTCAAGAAGAAACGAATGGTAGAAATTCTTATCTACTGTATGTGTGACAAACTTTTTCCAGTTGTTTTTGCAACAGATTGATTTTGGTGTAAATACTGAATTGCTACAAAACTTGGGAGTTCTTAGGAACGAAGATGTGTTTGATGGTAGAGGACAATGAGTACCCAGCTTACATGGATTAAGACTGTAATATATAAACAGTCTCACAAAATACCCCAGAAATACACGTATTTGTGTATATATATGTGTGTATGTATGTATTTGCATATACATTGAAGCACTATTTTTTCTGCTTAAGTAGAGCAAGTTGTGTTGTTTGCTCTGTACGGTGCTCTTTTTTGCATACAGTCCCTTTGAACTCAAGACACAAACTCCAACACATCCTCCAATCTTGCTCCCTCTGTGCAGAGCGCGATACAGGTTAGAATAGTTGACTCCATTGTTACTACTCAGATTTTCCTCGGTCTGTTTCATACACACTCGTACTCTTTCCTTATCACCTTTAACCAATGGGACAGGCACCTGTTGGATGTGACTATTCGTGTTCAGTCTATGACTGCACTTGATCCTGCTGGATTCAGGCATACAAAGGGCAACAACTTACATTGCATTTTCTCCACAGAGTTACAAATTCATCTTCAGTCTTTTCCCCTTCCCCAGGGTCCAGGTAATTTTCTAGTCTCTGTAGATCTTTTCTCAACTCCTGGACATCTGCTTCTAATTGTCTGGCTTGGGACTCATAGGCACTTTCTGACTGTTGGATCTTGAGCAATCTCTCCTCCTCCTCACCACTCAGCAGTTTCAACATCTCCAAGGCTTTTCTTAGCTCTTCCAGTTCATCCTTCATTCTCTCAGCTCCGAGTGGGGAAGTATTCTGAATCACCTCTGCACACTGATTTTCAAGGTGCTTCCATTTCTTTCCACCGCTCTTAATGCTTTTGGCAATTTCCTGCAGAAAGAAGTTAAATATAGATTAGCTCCAGGAATGGGAAGTTGGGGGAAAAGTTGAAAGCAGTAGGAAAAAAAAAAGACCACCTCTCCTGGTTCTGCATCTTTTAGTCTTCACTTCTTATTTCAAGGTATGTCTTTTTTTCAAGTGACCAGAAGCCAGGGTTGGTCATCTGCCTGTCTTCTGAGTAATACTAACTGCCACGATTCTAAAAATATTGGCTTGATTTTCATAAATACTTGTGACCTGAGGTCCCTGACAAAGAAAACAGGAGCTGCAGGCACTAAGAAATACTAATAGTCACATCTCTCACAGATTTAAAACTGAGCAGTTTAAGTAGTGGCACCAAAATATTGGATACTATTCTCAAGACTGGTATTTTTATCACCAGCTCTAAACTCTCAAAACCTGTGAGCTTCAGACTCTATTTGGATCATGTTTACCAAATATCATTAATTTAAACAAGTTTAAAGGGCAAGATTCTCAAAGCGTCACATAACTGTAGATCAAACTTTAAGAAAAACAAAACAGACCAGCCTGTGACTCACGCTACAGTTGGGAGAACTAACTAATACTAACAGTTTTAAGGACCTGATACAACTCTTAACAGTTTTAGGACCTGATACAACGCTTCTCTAGGATACATTACAATGACTGCCTTATTTTGTTTGGGTAATTCTTTTCTTGAGTACCCCCTTGTGTGGTTTGAGAAACATATTCAGGCCTGAAGAACACACAATCCCAGCTCCTTGTTAGAATTATATCATTTAAGGACCTTCAGTGCCTTTAACTTGTCCTCTGCTGAAGACTTGGTTGCTTCTCCAGTGCAGCAGTTTAATCTTTCTGTCACACTGTTCAGCCACGATTGAAACTGGTTGACGTTAGCGCTGTACTGTTCATGTTCCTTGGTTATCTTTTCAAGCAGTTTCACTCTGCTCTGTAAGAAGAAACATCAGAAGCTGTGAAGACAGTGCTTATCTGGCTCTTTTTCCTTTACACTAACCCAGAATTTACAAACAAGAGTCCCTTTCTGCGAGGCCCAATAGCAGTTGGCCTCCCCAGGAATTCACAGTTCACCTCAGGAAATGGAATACAAAAGGGCATAAGGGCTTATCCTTGTCCCTGTCTGGGTCGTGCTGCAGGCTCTCAATGGCTAGTCTCCGAGGAGACAAACCGCAAGGTCCTCTCAGGTGAATTTGTAGCCTTCCCTATCCAAAACTTAGAATCATAGAATAGAATCATAGAATCATCTAGGTTGGAAGGGACCTTTAATATCGAGTCCAACCATTAACCTAACGCTGCCAAGTTACCACTAAACCGTGTCCCTAATAGGCCTTAAGCATCTACCCATCTTTTAAATACCTCCAGGGACGGTGACTCAACCACTTCCTGGGCAGCTGATTCCAATGATTGATAACGCTTTCTGTGAAGTAGTTTTTCCTGATATCAAATCTAAACCTCCCCTGGTGCAACTTGAAGCTGTTTCCTCTTGTCCTGTTGCTTGTTAATTGGGAGAAAAGACTGACTCCACCTTGCTACAACCTTCTTTCAGGTAGTTGTAGAGAGCGAGAAGGTCTCCTCTCAGCCTCCTTTTCTTCAGGCTAAACAAGCCCTGTCCCCTCAGCCACCCCTCATAAGACTTGCCCTCCAGAGCCCTCACCAGCTCCATTGCCCTTCTATGGACACGCTGCAGCACCTCAATGTCCCTCCTGTAGGGAGGGGCCCAAAACTGAACACAGGATTTGAGGTGGGACCTCACCAGTGCTGAGGACAGAGGGGCAATCTCTCCCCTAGTCCTGCTGGCCACACTGTTTCTGATACAGGCCAAGATGCTGTTGGCCTTCTTGGCCACCTGGGTGCACTCCTGGCTCATATTCAGCTGGCTGTTGACCAGTGATCCCAGGTCCTTCCTATTCTCATATTAGAAAAAGAAGAGAGACAGGAGATTGATTCTGGTTTTGACTTTGGGAGACAAGCAGTTATGTTCCTCATGCTGGTTAAAAACAAAGATAAACACACAACAGATTGAATTTACCTGTCTGTCAAAATGATAGTAGGAAAAACTGTGCTAGGGGCATGCAAATTATTCTGAAGTGTTCATTACTTCAACAGGCTGTACAGAAAGTGACCATCAACTTCAAGGCATTCCTAGAAATCATATAGCCCAGGAACTTTCATACTTATTCAATTAGCAAATCACAAACAATCCTGTGGTGGTACTGCAGACCTTGGAAGCAAGTTTAAGCCTATGGGAAGCAGGCTTCATTTTCTGAGTTACAGTGTGTGCACTCTATAACCAATAGTCCCTGATCCTACAAGGGTGCGCACATCATGAGTTGTTCCCCACTGCTCCAGTCCGGCACCTGTCACAAGGCAAAGTAACATTTGCTCTGACTACCCTTGTTTGTCAGCTGAAGTTTAGACCTTGGCGAGGGAAATTTTACACAAATCACGAGGGATCCTGGTTTTGTTGTTTCACTAAATAATGTCCAACCTAAGTATTATTTCCTACAAAATCAGACTGAGTTTTTCTTGCCCTTCACTAGTTGACACAGAGAACAATTGAGGTACACCACAGTTACATTAGAAAAAAAAATTGCTCTTTGTGCAATCCATTTAGCACTTGCAGCACCCTTGAAAGGCTTTGCTGTCACAGACAACAGGCCGAGTTTCATTTTGCGTAACGTGGGACGCATCACGTGCCTCTGAGCAGAGCTTGATCCCAGCTGCCCTCCATGGAGGACAAGGTGGTATCTGCAATGGTGGGCAGAGTTTCAAAGTCCCCTCTGCATTTCTGTTGTCTATGTGAGGCTCTGGGCACGTCCCCACAGCCGTCAACTTACATCAGGTGGCAGTGGGCCATTGCCATCCTGTCAGCCTTTCTCCAGCCAGGCCAGCAGAAGGGTGGCATAAGCATCAGTCACCATGGGATCTCCCATGTGATGTGGGGTGGTGGTCCCCCTGGGACTTTGACCTTCACCTCTGGGACAGGTTATGCCCACAGTGTAGCATAAAACCTCCACTCTCCAGGTGGCACCACACCAGGATGTTTTCCACATTGCCACAGCAATCTCTGCTGACTTGTGCAAATCAAGAGTGACTCCTCTAAAGTTAGTTGACTTACTTTGGGGCCAAAAAGTGACAGCGAAGGGACAACTGCTTCTCATGGAGGATGAAACGCTGCTCACTTATTAGGGCACGACCTTTAATAGCACTACCTATGCAGACATGGGTTTGGATGAAACCAAAAAGCAGAATTATGACTGCAGACTTCTGTGGCCGAGATGTATCCAGCAGAACACCTCACTTGTTTGGATTCTCAAATCCACAGTGGTGCATATAGGTTAAACGATTCTCACCTTGACCTCAACTGGGGTCTTGAAGAATACAGTCTTATAGCGGTGTAAGTAGGCCAAACACTGAAGTGAAACAAGTCAGCCCAAGCTTATTGATTCCAGGGAATTAGGCTAATTTGTTGCACCGACAGAAGTTTTAAAGGGAGCAAGTCAGAAAAACAAAGCGGAGCTATTATTAAACTCAAAAGTCTAATATATAGGGGGTTAAAAAGGAAGTTATAATGACCCACCCCTGGCCAGGCTATTCAGCCAAAACAAAAGATTACATAGTTTGGATAATGCTGCTGGTCTATGAGGTCAAGGAAGAGATGCCATGGCTCTGGACAGACTGTGCTAGCTGTCAAACAAAAGGCTTACCAAGAGCTGGCTGAGCACCCCTTCCCCCCAGAGGTTAGGCAGGGAAACTAGAATGATGGAAAATATGGTATCACTTGCTTCCATTAGGTTAGCTGTTCAAGGAGTAGGATGCTGTTAAACTCCATCTCCACATGCACTTGGTTAATGCGAGGAGACATTAAGCAAGGACGTAGCCCTGGAAAGAGCGAGAACACCAAGAGGAAAACAATGGGTTTGCCACTGGCTGCAGAGGAAGAGATGTGTCTGGGCAGGATATGTCCAGCCCCGGGTACTCGTGGAGGGTGGACGGTGGCATAGGAAACCCTCTCCCCTGAGCTCCCCTTACAGTCAACAAAGGCAAACGAACCTGCTCTGGAAGGCAATCTAGACCACATAAAGGGAGCTCATGCTTTAAATCCCATTGTGGCATCTTTAGAGTCCAGAAAGCTTCCATAGCCCTTCCTGGTGCTTTTAGTCTTAGCTCTAGAGTACATGAGGGTTATTATTATAAATATCTAGGTTTCAGTTAACAGAGACAACATGGACTAAAATTCATTTGATGTGCTCAGACATATTTGATATATTTAACTAAATATCAACATAGTGTATATCAGAACTTTTCTTACCATTTTCAGTCATCATTTATGCTAAAACCCACAACCATCTACCCCTGCGTATTGCTATTTTACTAGCCAAGGGAAAGTACGTAGGAAATGGCTGCCACCTCTAAAAATATCCCTGTCAATGTAATTAAAAGAAGATTATATGCTTTTAAAATTTGGGAATGATAAGGACACATGTTAGAACTAAGAAAGGAAAAAAAACCCACCATTTGCTCATACCAGAGAAGCAATGTCACAGGCAAACCATTTAAGAAATACTGTATAAGAGCTTGCCTTCTGATAGAGCTGGACAACTGCATGGGATCTAAAAATGCTCTTCAAATACAAGTGTAATCTACAAACGCCAGTGAGCCTCCTCTGGCAGGCAGCTCAGGCATTCAGCTGGCATCTGCAACTCACATTTAGCCCGGCCTCTCATGCGCGAGGCTGGAGCAATCCCCTTACAACTCCTGCATCTCCTTCATTCATTTCTCCCTCCCCGTTGGAAAAGGTGACGGGGTTTCTCCAACTAGTGTTACACTTTCCAACACGATTCCCAAGGTGCCTGTAACCTTGGCATTAGCTAATGAACTCTGCGTTTATTTCAGCTGTGAAATCCAAGGTTTCCCAACTGCCTCCTTTGTTCCGTACCTCCTGAAAGAGGGTTTTCTTAGCTGGATTCTCTCTCACTCCATCCTTCTATGAAATGTGGTATTTGTAACCGATGCCAACAAAAAGCTTTTTCTACCATCTCAGTTGGCTACAGACATAAAGACATATTTTATCAAAGTACTACGAGCCACTTCCTGATCTCGTTTACACCAGCGTGTACCCAAGTCAGTCAGAGAAATTACACGATGTAAAACCAGTCTCAGAGAGGTCACATTCTGGCTTTGAGTATTCAAATGACTTGTTTGAAAGAACTGCCTTATTAAAATAGCTAATGACTGGCTCCTGCTTCAAAACCAAAGACAAATCTTGGTTAGAAGGGACAGAATGAGAATTTTAAATGCCAATCTGGATAGACAACACCTGAATTCCCAGGAACCTTCTTATTCATAAATCCAGTTGCCTTGTGGTGAAGAGATCTACCTTTAAAAACAAAAAATCAACATTAAGGCTTTATAGCCTCTCTGTAGCAGCTGCAGTTACAGAACTTCCAAATATGCTCTGTTTTTTGGAGATACTTATTATCAGCAGTTTTATCTTTATGGCAAAAAAAAAATCTGTATTTCATGCGCACAAAAGGTTCCAGCTTGGTGTTTTTTTCATTGTTTTAGGGTTCAGGGTGGTCTGAGGTTTTTGCGGTTTTTTCTTTTAAGAGAAAATGTATCTGCAGAGAAAGCAGAGCAATAGCATGAGCATCCCAATGTTGTTGTTTTTCCACTGTGATCAGAAGTTAACTTTGTACAGCAGCATCCAGGCAAGGGGAGGGGGAGAACATACATCCCCATCAGGCTCCAGTTCTGGGCTGAGGTGTAGGTGTGGGAACAAATAGAAGGCAACATTATGACAGAGCATAATGTAGCAGAGCCAATCCAATGAAAATGATTTGTATTTGCACCAGGTAATTCCAGCCTATGGAATTTCTGTAAGCCACTGTGAGACAAAGACAGATTTTAATCTCTATATGCTTGGGATAGATGTGTCTATACGTATTTCAAATATGCCGTTGAGTATTTCTGTTGATATAGGCTGGTAAGAAACTGAATGCTTCTGCCCACCTGCAGACATCTGCCCCTCAGCAATGTCACATATTCCAATCCTGTCTTGAGCTGAGGTTTAGAAGTGAAAAGTATGAGCCTTATCTGACATCTTTATCCAGGAATAGGGTAAAGGAAATCACCAGCACTGAAAGATGAACTAGGATGTCTTACATCAGCCTATCTAACCACTGTTCAAGCTGGAAGATTACCATCAGGCAAATATTGCTATCTGTGTGCAGTGAAAATCTTTCAGATACTGGAACTGGCTAGTTGAGCTCAGTGTTGGGCCACAGCTGACTCCCACCTCCGTGTTTCCCAGTTCTGCAGGCATGGAGTACAGCTCTGGATCTGGACTAATCCGAACCCAACAAGGGTGCACGCACGTAATATTCTCCATCTCTGGGAATGGATGCTCTGCATCTCATTGTGCAAGGATCACTAATGTGCTGAAAGATGAGGAACAATTCAAACTTTATACAGGGATGACCTAAACCAATATTCACTAGGTCACAGCAAGCAGCTTGCAGTTACTTTACAACAACATACTATAAAACACAGTGTAAGAGCATCCCAATTAACAGCTTATCTTGGGACATGACAACTGTTGCAAACAGTTGACCGACTGAGAGAATAGGGATCCTCAGCTCTGTTTCTTTTTGCAGTCCTACCAGGTAAGCCCCATCACTCAAGCAGCAGACAGCAAGCAATACTGTATATCAGTGAAATCTGAACACCTCCCACTCTTTATAGGTGTACCTGAGCTTCTTCCCTGATTCCTTCATATTCCATCCTCATTTTCTTCTGAACATCCTCATCAACGCTGGGGTCACCTATCCTGCTAAACAAGGAAGCAGCTTCCTCTAGCAGCCTTTCCAGCAGGACTGACTGATTTAAGACATCATTCAGCAGAACCTGAGCATGGCTCAGCTGCCACTGCTTCTCCTTTAAGCCAAGCTGCAACTCAATGTCAGGCTCCAAGGTCACCCTCATGTTGTGAATCCATGCGTGAAACTCATCTTGGGCTTTCAGGTACTCACTCCAGTGCAGCCAGACCCACTCAATACGGCTGTTGGGGAGAGCAAGAGAGATGAGTTAGATGAAATTACGATGGGAGCAGTTGAGACTGGCAAGCTCAAAAGGCCTTCAAAGCAAAGGACAAGGTTCGTAGCAATTCTAAGCTGCTCTGCCTTCAGAGGGTCCAGATTCACTTCCCAGCTCCTCCCTGCTCTGGGGAGGAAATAGCCTGTACAAGGTCCCTGTGCCTGACCAGACTCACCATGCACGACCATGAGGTGGGCTGGCTGTGGAGGCAGAGAGCACTGAGGTCCCACGACCCTCTCTCCCCACACAGTCCTCCACATGCTCACGGGAATGGGATTAGCAGTGGTTGCCATTTACTGTCCCCGCAGCAGAGAAAGGCAAGAAGCACTTTATGAAAGCACCGGATGAGACAACTGCCTCAACGCAGCAAACAGCAGTCTTGTGCAGAGTGCCTTTATCTTACCTGTGACAGTGAGTAATGTATATGGCTGTCTCCTCCCACAAGGCCTTAATGTCTTTCAGTTTAGAGAGTACCTCGTGCTTCTTATCCTCACCGATGCTGCGAAGAGCAGCATCTGCCTTCACAAGAACCATGTCCATTTTCAAGCTGCCTTCCGGTTCCAGCGCACGTATTTTCTAGAAGAAAAACAAATGAGACTGAAAGCATGCAAGAAAGCTTAATTGTGGCCATTTAAACTTTGATTTTACCCAGGCATCGTGATGTCCCCGTTGCAAAGGTGCTCCTGAACAGAAAATACGAACTTCAGATTTGTTTATTGTTAAACACCCTAAAGGACTGAATTGAATTGAAAACCACATAGCAATTGAAAAACATTCTAAGTTAGCTACAAAGCCCAGACCATGTTCTATCAAATATCTGCGGCTGTGTTTCAATTGTGGCTATACAGTCATAGCACTATGTTGACATGTATCAGTTGTTCTCTCCGACCTGCCAGAGAGTGTAGAGGCCATCTCCACAGGGTACACTGCAATATCTCAATTGTAAACTCTACTGTAAGAAATCATGAAACGTATTAAAATGTTTCTACTTTCTACTGCAAATAAAAGGTGGCTCAGAATACAAGCCAAGAGAAATTAAGCAGTGGAATTTTCTGCCTGCTACCAACTTTTGCTTTGAGCGTAAACTGCTAAGCTATGAATTGGTGAAAATGTGTATCTTGGACAACTTGGAATGCCGGGGACTGAAAGTTAAGCCATACAATTTTAAGTAGACTCTCTTCCTCTACCCAGGGACGGAAAATCAGCACAAGCTCTGTAACATGTAACAGATTAATTACGTCCTGATTTGGATGCCAGCTTTCAGCATCACTTTATCCAAATTTCTGACACCATCAGACTTCCACAAATGCCTGGCAAACTGCAGGCTCTCAAGCTTGCAGGAAAAGGCTTCAAGAGGTTCAAAATCAGCAACTACTTTTATTAAGCCCATGGGATTTGTTCAAAAAAAAATATCACATCAGTTATTGCAAAGGTGAGACCAAATCACAGGCCTTTGGATTTCCAGTCTCACGTTCTGAGAAAAGACTGTTCTTTTGGCATGTACACAGCACATCTGCATGTGACGTAGAGACAGACATTTGGACAAACTATGTAATTAAAAAAATCCAGGAAAGCAGAGCAAAGGATAGGGCAGAGAAAGAAAATAAAAAGCCATAACTATCACTAGACAGGAAAAATTTAAGAGTACAACTGTATTCTAAGCCTGACATTTTTCCAGCAAGTGAAAACAAACAACAGCCAGAGAGAAAGCAGTGGCTGTACAGGCGTTTTTCTTTTTCAAATCCATTTTTCAAAAGATTGCTATCTTTGGCTGGCATTTTCATTAACAAATTAACAGAAAATAAACCACAGGAAGGAAGCATGAAAAAAAAAGGCAAGTTGAGATGCAAAAAAAGGAACTGAAAAATGATCACTGGATTTGAAAACAGCCAATAGGTGAAGCAGTGAGCAAATCACGAGCAGAGAGCTGGACAGGGAAGCCAGGCCCAGAAAGGAGGCAGGATGAGGGAGCATGAGGTGGATAAGGTACACACAGGAAGAGAGAACAGACATCTGTTATTCTTTAGAATGATGAATTTGCAAAGTCTGAATTGAACAAAAAAAAACCAAACTTCTAGCATGATTTTTTGCATCTTATACACCTCCTTCGAAGCCCACAGAAGTCAACAGGCTTCAGTTCAGGCCATATTAAATCACCACAAACCTCTAAACCTTACGCCTTGTTATCTCTGCCATGAACGAACCCCCTTTGCCAAACTACCACTCTCCCTACTCAAGTTCCTGTGTTTCTTGCATGTTTTTTGTGAGTGTACATATCATAGTTTCCCAGACAAAAAGAAAGGGTGAAAATATTTTAAGGGCAGAAATAAATCTATAGACTATGAGGAAATACTTCAGATTTTCACGACTGACATGCAAGTCTATCCATCATCCATCATTCCATGAACAGTCTCTATATTATGCCAGAGGCAAGATCCAGCCTCCAATGAGTCACAGTTAAGGAAAAAGGCTGAAGACATTGATGTACCATCATGTAAACTACCTCGTCCTCCGTGTAAGCCTGCAGTGTTTTTTTGGAGTTGTTACACTTCTGAAGAGGCAGTCCAAACATGAGTAGACACACAAAAAAGAAGACTTTTGGGTAAATAATGATGAGAAAGGTTTGGCCATTTAATTTACAGATGAGACTAGTTGGAATTAAAGGTAATATAAGTATAAAAATAGTTTCAATGTTAATGATAGAAATATCACCACTCCTAATCATGAATGGTAGAGATGGGACAAACAGGAGTGTTTCATTCTCTGAGGTTACAAGAACAAGATAACATCTAATGAAACTGAAGTTAATGAATGTGAAATCACAGTAAGAGAGCAGGCACAATCTGCAACGGGATCTCTGTGAGAAGAGTTATACAAGACATTAAGTAAGACCAGAAAAAATTGAAACCATTTACCTTTTCATTAGACAGATTATAAAGGAGAGCTGTAAACCCTCTTATCATCAGGGTTTATGGAAAAGGACAAGGGCATTACTCTAGAACAGCCCATTTCTAGGACACTGCGATCTTTATCAGTGCCAAAGTCCTGGAGGAGATGGAACACTCATGTGATGTGATTCTCTTGTACCGTATGCGGGACTTCTGCAAATCACTATCTGGTAATTGCAAGCAGCGACTCAATTGCTTCAGGTTTGAGCATGCTCATAGGAGACTATAAACACTTTAACCTGCCAAACCTGCTGCTAGTCTTCCAAATCAATCTGAAAAGCTTGGAAGCCTGTGATATCAAATTGCTATCCTATTTTTCAACACTGCCTGTAAATATTTTGCAGATGGAAAAATTAGAAAGAATATTGATGTAAACCCACCCACACAGGACCAGTACTCCGGCAAGCAGGGGCAGCTGACGGTTTCCTAATGGAAAACTCCAGAGCTCACAGCAATGACTGCTGTAGCAATGGCTGCATGGTGGCAGCCACCTCTGAGCCGCTGCATCACTCTTCCCTTACCTCAGTCTCTCTCAGTCTGGCTTCTAGGGCAGATCGAGGTCCCTTGGTGTTGTCATTGATCCTCAGTCTCTCTTGGATGGCCTTCATCCAAGCTTCTGCATTCTCCACGCTACTGTCAAATTCATCCTGTAGCTGCTGAGTCATTGCATTCGAAGAAGCTGAAAGGATAAGAAACAAGGAAGTAAGTAGGTTTTGGTGAAGACCTGAACAAAAATGCATTTAAGGCAATCTAAAGGAACAAGGGAGAAAAGCTAATGATGTTGTGGCTTTCCTTTTTAATGGTAATACCAAAAAACGTAGCAGTATCGCGATTCAGCGGAGCACAGAGAGCACAATCACACTGCAGCTTTCCCAAATGAAAATACACCAGGAAACAAAAAGAAGGTGGGGAACTGTGGGAGGCTCCATTACAGTAAGGAGATTTAATTCAAAGCTTTCAAATGAGCTTAATCTGGTGTTTGTGGTGTATTCCAGATTGACTACAGCAATCACAAACACGTTCTGTCTCTTCCCAGAGCCTAGTCAGTATAAAACTCTCAAACTCTCCCCGTGCCCTTCCAGGCTCGTGTACTGAGCATCTGACACCAGACTAGCACAGCACTTCAGCACATGCTTAACTTGGAGGTATATAAACCCTTTAAAGCTGCTGAGATCAGGATCAGATGCTTAGGCCCTCAGTTAACTTGTTCTGCTGAGACCGTGAACAGGTTATCTGAGCGCACATGTGCTGAGTCTGGGATGCACAGACACGGGGAACTGGCCAGCAACTGCCAAGACAAGCCACTCACAAGCCATTACATGGAAGTATCAACACTGATTGATTTCTTCTTTTGCCACCTCTTCAATTACATACCAGGCTCCAGGCTTTTAAATTTCCCCTCCCTCTCTCTCGCTCCCCTTCCCAATCAGCGGGAAGGTATGATGGCTGGTTGCTCTTGTGTCTTCCCTGTTTAGATGTAAGGTCTCTGCTGCCCAGATGGCCTCATTTGTGCCTGTACAACGGAGGAGATCCATCCTACATTCACCCTCAGGCACTGCCTACTAAACTGGACTAACCAGGATGAATCATAACAAAGCCCCCTGTAGGTCAGCTCCACTGAAGTGAGCAGCCATTGACATTAACTGGTTTTGGATCACATCCTACAACTACTGCCAGCCAAGCAGTCGGCGTCTCCCATAAATTAAAATATTTTTCCTCTTTGTTATTCACCACCGAAATATTTTTGCAGCACAAAATTTGAGGCTTAATTACTGAACCCAATTTTTGTTGCACAGAATCCAGTTCCACAGAAGGCCCCTCAGTTTCCATGAGACGACTCATGTGGAAGAAAGTGCTCAGTGCGAGAGGCAGAACATGGCTCTTGGCAAAGCTGGACCAGTGGTGTTTTGTAACCACTTTAACTCTCGGCAGCTTAGTCTATCCAAGGGAGAGCCATCCTTCTCCTGCCTGCTGGCAGAAAGCTTCCCACCATCCTGCTGACATTCCTGTTCAGGAGGCAAATCAATTCATGCAGTATTAGTTGCCCTCTCCTGTAGCTCCCAATTTTCTTCCACATTAGGGCAGACAAACAAGACATTAATGTTCACAACACTGATGTCTGGCAACAGAAACAGTCTAAATCGTTGCTCCCCAGCCTTCAGCAGGCTTTATGCTCAACAGCTCCCAGAACAGAGCAAGAGAACTGCACCTACAGAGCAGCTGCTGCACTACCCACAGGGATTACCAGAGCAGAGCTCCACGGGCAGACAAGTGGGGCTGCATTTGCATGGAAGAGGGAATTCCTCCTTAATTCAGAGACGTCAGACGGGGCAAAATCCAAAGCTGTAAGTCTCAGAGCTAGAGGGCGGTTTTAAAAAGCGTGACCTCACCTTGAAAAGATTAAAGAATAGAACAGGATATACCAGATTTAGTGAGAGTGGTATGGCAAGGGGCAGCTACTCCCTCTCTCAAATATAAAAAAATATGACAGGATATAGAATTAAAGCTAAAATCATTGACTTACATCACAAGAGTCCTAAGGATGAAGCCAGCTAAAGGAGTAGTGCTATTCTCAGTGGACTGCTGGATAGCTGTGTCCTTCTCCAACTATGACTGGTCGAGAACTGACGTTTCTGAACTGTAATAACGCAACCCTCAGAAAAGAGCACACATCTCTTCGCAGCTCACTGATCAACTCATTTCCACATTAACATTTCTCATTATATCTGGCAGCTGTAGAGGGACTGTCCCCTAAAACTTTCTTTGTTACATACATATATTTCTAGGCAAATAGTTTCTGAATGCATGAGTGTAAGCTGTGGTGATTCCAGTTATGCTATTGTGAAACAAAATCTCAGGGTACATTTGCTGGGTAGACTCTGATGAGGAGAGGCATTCATTTCCTAAGAGAGGTTTCTATTCCTGACAACATCCATATCATGTTTAAAATTGACTTCGGGACTCCAGTCATGGAGCAGCCAATACAGAACATTACACTCTCCTAGTCCTGTTTCTTACAAAAAGTAGAGGGCAATCAAACACGGTTAAGAAGCAGTGGAAAACCTACTATCATCTAACATGAAGGAAACCCCACTCACGCTCTGCCCTCGTGCTTCTCTCCTCTAAGCACAAGGATTTTCTGTCCAAAAACCACAAATACACAGACCCCCAATCCCACATGCAGGTGTTCCACGTAAGCAGCCAATGCAGGAAGCCATGACAAATGTTATTTCAATTTTAAGATCACCAGTTTGCAAAGGAAGAGAAACACTTTGCTACTCCAGCTGTATGCGTAACACCATTGACTGATTTTGATCAAGGAATTCCTACACCATAGAGATTATTAAATTTAGTATACATAGAATAGTTTGGGTTGGAATGGACTTTTACAGCCCATCTAGTCCAACTCCCCTGCAATGAGCAGGGACACCATCCACTAGATCACGTTGCTCAGAGCCAACCATGAATGTTTCCAGATATGGAGCATCTACCACCTCTCTGGGCAAACTGGGCCAGTGTTTCACCCCCCTCAGCATAAAAAATTCCTTCCTTCATCTAATCTAAATCTCCCCTCTTTTGGTTTAAAACCATTAACCCTTGTACTATCACAACAGGCCCTGCTAAAATATCTGCAAGGAAAAAGTATGTTTTCTGACTTATTGTCTGCTTGGGAGGAAGAACAGCTGTTGCCTATCTGAAATTTGGCAATATCTGTAATATCTTTGCAAAGCTGGGATAAATGATTACTGGATAAGTGCTAATGAATCAACAGTATTTACCGCCTTTCTGTTGCATCATTGGGACTAAATGATTGAGCAATACTTCTGGATATGAAATACAGGGCTCTGATCAGTACAAGAAATAAAAAAGGAGATATAGCAGCTCCTGGAACAGACCTGAGTCATTCAGCTGTGCAAATCGAGCATTCACAGACCAACGTGCAGCAGACAATTAGGGCCACCTAATTGTGCCGTGGTGTGACAGCCCCTGTCCCAGACCACAGGCTCAGCCGGTAGGATCCACTGTGCCAGAGAAAGCCTCCCCTTAATCACAGGTGAGATCCTCTGAGCAATTTGTACAAAATTATTTTTACCATAGTCATTTTCAAATGCACGTAGCTGTTCAAAACAGCTCTTCATTTTAACGCCACTTAAACCGGTGTATTAATTCATAACCGTGGAAGGTGTATTTATACTGCAGAAAGCATTTAGCATCTCTATACTTGTTACTAAATGGGGTTAATAACTATGCATAAGAAATTCTAGCATAGATAATGAGATGCTGAGTAAAACCAAGCTTTATTTGTTCAAATGCAATAACATAGTTACTTAGTAGAGGTAAGGAAGAAGTGTAGTTCAAGGTGCTGAGCATAAATAAGCCAGGATAGCTCCTGCAGCATGTCCACAGGTTATAAAAAGCATGTTTCAGGAACTGGAAAATGTAAGACTCAGATTAGCTCCACAAGCCTTTAGCTGAACCTCTCCTGCAACGCTAGGCTTCCTACCTTCTCTGAATCACTCTCCATGGCTCCCAGGAAACACCATTTGGCAGTGTCTGGGTCAGCACACGTGTGTTTCAGTGCCACGGAGGACACGATGCCTCAGCCCTCACCCAGTTCCTCTGCCAGACCCAGGGCTTGTACTGGGCCACCCACGGCTCGGTTACCACACACGGGATATCTGCACTTTTGGAAGGCGGAGAGATGAACTCCTGCGGCACCACATCCCTGTCTCAAGTCAGCATCACTCCTCTCCCCCTCCCTCATCCAGGCACAAACCCATTTAGCGAGGAGGGAAGCCAGAGGACTGTGTGACCCACACTCCCTGAGGAGAAGGGGCAGCTGGCAGGGCACTGGGAGCACACGTGCTGTCCCCCTAGCTTGCCCACGGGCTGAATATCCCTGAATTAACGAGATCCAAAGCAACAGCAAGCTGCGTTTTGCTTCTAAAATCTGCTCAGCTGGCGAGCTGTGCCCCATTTGTGCTGGGCTGTGCTGCAGAAGAGATACAAAGGCAGCCTTGTATCAACTGCGGTCTTGGAGCCGTCTCGCTGAAAAAGCAGATAAATTATTTAGCTGACTGCTCTGTATTATAGCTCTTGGAGCCACTCCATGGTAGCAGTGCCACTGAGGGACACGGAGGTGCCTGGGTCTCCACAGCAAACGCTGACACAGTGAAAGGCACAGGTCACCCTCCATGGGATCCACCCAGCACTCGCGGGGCCAAATTTCTCTGAGCACTTCTTCCCTAAGTACAGCTACTTCAGCAATCCTTCTAGTGCATCTAAGAACTCCCACCAGAGTACTGCAAGATTTACTTATTTAATAACTGCAATGCACTACTGAAAGCTTTTAAAGTTATTTTGCAAGTGCATGTCTTTTTGTTAGGATTATCCTATTATTTTGCAATGTTTCCTAATGTGCTATTTCCTCGCTGACAAGTTATGCTGCCTTTTTTCTAAAAAAAACCAAACAAACAAAAAAACACAAAACGACTTCTTGAAACGTTTCTCACAACCACTCCCATTCTACATATTATTTAAACCTTACATTTATAGAACACAGGCTTTTAAATGGTTTCAATATGTCTTGGATTCCCATATTCATGTGTTGCTTGACTAGTTTCCGGAACCCAGTTCTTACAAAAATAAAAGTACAAAAAATGCTCCAGCAAATTCAAATCGTTCATCATTAGGGAGACCATTTTGCAATTATTGAAATGTTTCAAACTTTTCAAAACCCTTTCCATTTGGTTCTGGGATTGAATGTGGGGAAAAAAAAAAAAAGGATTTAAAAAAAAAATCCACTGCACTGTGTCAAATTTTATACAAATACATAGGTGTGGAAGCAATTTTGGTTCTGGGAATTGTATCTGGGATAATTTAATAACTTTTCAGCTTCCCCGTATACTGTAAAGAGAGCTTTGAGAAGGAGCAGGTCTGGGAGCTCTGACCCGCCTGCTTCAGAGCAGAGCGGAGGGTCAGCCGTTGGCACAGATCACCCATCACGAAGCACTGACCATTGCCTTTCCAAAGCTGAATATTCTTGGTCTGCTCCAGGAGGAGCTATTGTGAACCACGTTACTGGTAGCTGATGCTTTACCAGCCGAGGGACTGAAAGCCTCCAGGGCAGCCTCACCCACGGAGACTTGAGTTAAACCGCCCGAGTAGGTGCAGAAGCCCTCAAGGTTTCAAATAAAAGGTGTAGCTGCTTCCAGCATAATCTTTTAGAGGCTCAAACCATTAATCCTATCACTTTGGCCATCTTCCAACACAGCCTCTTCCTGTGTTATTTGCAGTCAATGTTTATGACAGTCAGAGCTTGTTTGCCCTAATTAATGAGCTAGAGAATAAACAGGGTTTTTTTGAATAAACACAGCCATATCCTAGTTACAAGCACCCCCTTCAACCAAGGAATGCTAACATCATGAGTACATACAGCACTCATGCATATCATAACCATTTTCTTTCCCTTACAGAACAATCCATAGGAAGCCTATGACTAATGCAAGACATTCTGCCAGAACATGATCACACCTGACAATTTTCTATCTATTTGATACAAAAAAAAAACAAAAAAACAAAAAAACCAAGAAGCAGAGATGTGTTCTGCACAGGCTAACTCTCAAAAAGCCTGATTTTTCTTCAACCATTTGTTTAAAGATTAACTTCAGACTCTGGTGAGAAGCTGTGCAAATAGGGTATCTTTTTGCTTTCTGAGACCGCTGTGGAAAACATAAAATTCCCAGGTCTAAAAAGCCATTTCTTAAAAAAGGGATTTCATTTTTAAAATAGTTCTATACCTGAAAGGAATCTTCATGTGCCAGTACGGCAGAGCTGGGTCCTGGGGCTATCTTCCCTTTTAATGTCAGGAATGACAATCAGTAGATCTGACCGCAGCATTTTTATTTTTGTATTTCCATCTTCAAGTCATTTGGAGTAGAAAGTATAGGTGAGGACTCTTAATTACAGATCTCTCCCCACTCCATACACACACTTCTGCATTTCCAGATCACTCTAGAAGACAGGCTGGTCTACCATGATTCAATTAGATAAGTAAAACGCAGGTTTAAGTACTGGTCTAGAATTCCTTTTAATCACAAAGCAAACAGAGTATTTGTATTAGATATCTGTCTGGTTTAGATTTTGGTCTTCTATCCCCATATTATTGAGGTATTAAACAATCCTTAGAGCATTTATTCACTCAGCTTTCCCCTGGGGAGTAAGGCTATCTCTATTCCTTTAAAAGATAAAACCTCAGGTTCAAAGGCACTTTGTTTCTTGCCTCTTAGCAATAAGGAAATACTTGAAAGGACAAGAACAAAATTGATAATTCAGTTAATAAACACCACAGAGAGTGATTGTCAACCTTTTCTAACATGTAGCCCTTCAAGTGTCTCTACAGAGATGCAGATCTCTGTTTAGTAACTAAACTTAATGACAAGAGGCTTCCTTTCCCTAGTTACCATTCACAGACTCTTTAGTCTGGGAAATCACAGGTTAAACACTTCTGCTCTACAACTTCAGCTGAGATTCTTCATATCCAGGGAATCTGCTTCAGAAATCACCCATGAAAGGCACCTGCAGGCTTACCAGCAATCTACATCTTGTGAACTTGTCCCCAGCTGCCGAAGTCGGCTAGGTTTCAGCTTTGCTCAGCTCCCTAAGAGTTTTACCATCAGGCAGCCAACGGAAAAGCACTGCAAGCCAACAGCATTAGTCTCACAGTCTCTGGAGGCTAGAATTTATGTATTTAATTATCTCTCACTTGTCCTCCACAGACTGTATGATCCCTCAGTACTGGGTGCCAGTCATGGTGCTGATATACTGGCTAATAAACCTCTGTGGTATCTGCCTCTCGGCTGGAGATCAGTGAACAATTCAGAGTGAGTAATATATCTGATAAATCGTTCCTCTTTTGCTGGTCATAAATTCTACGGACAACCTCATTTCTCAAAGGCGTGGTTATTCCTAACTATTTGCCAAATACATTCTGCAAATTAGTTTTGTTCTATAGACTATGCCCAGGAAATTCTTCCTTGCAATTCTTAATATCCCAGCTGTGCTGCTTCATTTTGGTTTGGCATCACAACCCTAGTAAGAAATTGTCCGTCTTCCCTGGCTGGCTGGCAGCGGCTCTTCTTGTTTGCGTGCAGTTTGTCCCACAGTAATTCCCAAGGGGGCCGTTTTCATAATCAGGACCCCAATGTGTTAAGCTGCGTGCAAAGAGCGTGCTTTCACAGCACCCCGCGGTGAGCACACGTGCCCGGCAGTTAAAAGGATAATACGCCTGTCCCGAAGAGATTACAGACATGTCGGAAGGAGGTCAGCAATGAAAGCGAAGCATCAGTGTATACTTAGGGACACAGAGCAGTGGATGGAAGAAAGGGCGGTTAAAAACTGCAGCTGGATCTCCAGAGCTCTGTGTAAGCTGCGGTGGTTCCACCACCCGTGCCCTCCGCCCACCCCTTGAAGCCAGAGATCCTCCGATGCTCCAGCCCCGCCAGAGCAGGCGGCCTCAGCACGGGGCCTGCAAACATCCTGGGATTCCGAAGGGGCTCACACCAGGGGAGAGGGATCATGGCACCGAACCTCTGGCTGTCATGGTAGACCTTGAGCCCTGTGATTCCCTGGCGTTAGTGCGAGAGAGGGACACTTCCAAGCAAGGATCCACACCAGAGGTGGGATGACTGCAGGAATCCCATGTCCCGAAGAGGCCAGCAATCGTAGTGCGGGTGCTCAGGGCTAGGGGATGTCACTCTGTCTCCAAGTACGCATCTTTTCCTCTTCCATATCATTGTTTCCATGTTTACATCTAGGGGGTTTTTGCGCATACAATTTTTCTTCCCCATACAAACCCCGTGTTAAAATCTTATTTGACCATCAGTCAAACGCCTCTGCCTCTGGGTGAGCAATCGTGTGCAGCCTGGGAGCACTAAGCACACAGCTTTTAAACTAATAAACCTTTTAAGTCAAGTATTTTCTAGAAATACTTGTTAGAAATAAAGTCACTTGCAAGTACGTAACGAGTTTACTCTACGGGCACAGTATCTTTTGTCCCCTGTGGAAGAGCAGCTGAAGGACTAACTCCCTAAGCCATAAGCTTTCTCAGATACGTCTTTCAAAACATTATCACTAAGATGACGCTAATGAGGTACTACATGGTGAAAACAAGACTCACTGGAATTGAAGAAAAAAAGTAGTCAGCAAGTAGGACAATATTAATTTTAAATACTGAAGATGTTGATTAAAGTAAGAGTTATTTTCATGGGATCAAAGCACGATTATGGAAAAATTAGCAGATTTTAATTTGTATGGAACAGGAAGATCTGTTTATATAAAGGAACAGAAAAATGATCACTGCAAGAGCTAAACACTTGAAACGCTGTCAAAAACATACAGCAGGGTAAGTAAAGTGAGACCTAAACAGCCAGCACTCTGGACCTAATTTACAGTAATATTTGCATTAAGCTGATAATGCCAGGCTTTATATTGCAAAATGGCACTGGCCTGTGTTCAGACAAACCCATGGGCGAACAAGGCCTGCCTGCATCCCAACAAAACACGCGACTGGAAGTGCCAGCAACCTCATCCCCAAGCTCAGAAACAAAGCAGACCCACTGCGAAGCAGCGGATATAAATTAATTTTGAGCGGCTGAAAACATTTCTGGAATTGAATAAAACGAGCTGCTTTCTTGTGACTCATTTTTGCCTGAACCGTTGCAGTTCCCACGTCTTCAGCGCCCTCCCAGCCTGCGTGCTCGCCAGGCTCTGCGGCGGCAGAGCCCCCTCCCAGCAGCGCTGCCGCGCCAGCACGCCTTCGGGGCTGTCCGGAGACCGGCACCGCCACCGCTCCAGCAGCCCAGGACTTCACAACAGGGATGGAGAACACCTCCGAGATGAAGCAGCGCCGCCTTCTTAGTAGCCTGGCTGAGGACTGAAGTCCTATATTTTATAAACCTAGAGGGGATTTGAACCTCCTCCTACTGAGATTAATCAAAACTACAACGAATAGAAACGTGGCAGCAGGACCCAGCAGTAAGCCACGTTTGTCAGCGGTTCAGCTCCAGCGAGGAGGACTCAAGTTATTTAAAGCTGTGATCACACCTAATTACCGTGCTGAGCAGCGAGAGTAAAGCCGATGCTTATTCTTCTCACTCTTACATCATCCACTTTTAATTACCTTTCAGAAATGGAATACTATTAAAAACCCCAGAGCTTGCTCTTTCCTGCGAACATCTGAAAAGATCAGGCAGCTCAACTCTATTTAGAGCCCCGTGGGACCTCAGGGCCGCCTTCTTCTCAGCAACTTTGAAAATCTCACCCGAAATATAAAGGGACATATCGCTGGGGCTGCTGGCTGCCAGAGAGCTAACACACAGATATGTTTAGAGCAACAGGGGTTTGTGTCAGCTGAGGATTTGCACACAAACACTGGCATATTTGACAAACATCTCCTGACAGTAACAATTCTCAAAAACACCTGAAAGAAGGAAAAGTGTAACAATATAGATTTCTTATAACCCAAGTAATATATAACTCTTCTACAAGGAGTAATACACATCACGGCACAACTTAACTTTTATCTAAAAGAAATAATCATCTTTCCTCAGTAGTCTCTAAAGCCATTTTTCTAAAGATAGCACAAGCACTTGTAATATTTTAAAGGCATTTCATGTCACTGGAATTTTCGCCCCACTATTTCCCCTTTAATTTCCCCCCCACTATTTCCCCTTTGAATTTGTATATCGGCGCTCAGCAGGTACCTTGCTAAAGGTTGATTCAGAAAACAGGAGAAGCAGTTTATCACCTTTCTGGAAGAAAATGCATCTGGCTCTGTGATAAGGGGCCACTGCTAAACCACAGCACGACAGAGCCTCCAATGACCACGTCTGGGCTCAATGAGCGCAACAGAAGCAACAACGCTTGTGCGTACCGCACTCCCTACTTAAAAAAATAATATTGCATTTCTTTAATCTCTTTTTTAACTTACTGCGTACACGCAGGTGGTGTTTCAACCGTCATATATGAACCTTAAACCCACACTATTTAACAAACTTCAGGGAAAGGATCTCAGCAGTCCTAATCTGGTCAACATTTTGAGACTGTAAAAGCTGGTGTCACGTCTTCAGTGCCAGCAATACCCACAACAGACAATCTCTCTACTAACTTCACTGAGCTCCTTAACTCCAACCCTTGCAGCGAGCACCATGGTAGGGATATTTTCGCTTCTTTTTTCCTGCCTTACATGAAGGAGTTCCCCATCCTGGCCTGCTGCTCACAAAACAGTTTATCGGGCCGTATTTTGTCGCACAGGGCCTTTGTCCTCGGATCCTCCCACCCTCTCCACCAGCACCCTGCGGCACCGAGCAGGAGGCGAGGGGTTTCTCTGGAGACAAGCGTGGAGATGGGCAGGTCTGCGTGTGTCACCAGCAACCAGGCGGGTGCTGCCGGAACCCTCAGTCATGGCCCTCCCCCAGCAGGTCACTAATCGCTCTTTCCTTTTCATTATAATTCAAATCCTTGACATTTCTTTTGACGTTTCCATCTCTCTGGCAAATTTAAGTGGAAAATGGGTTGAAAAAGTTATCAGGAGCCAGAAGATACAGACACGATGCATGGTCATGACCATCTCACTTCATTATGAAATAAAAGTAACAAACCTTGCCAAAACCTTACCAAAATCCTGGGAATTCTGGAAAAAAACAGCAGGTAAAAGTCTATGGTGATATCTCAAAGTTCCCTGATGGATTTCCAGCGCGACAAGCGCAATTCAGCCTGGCCTCCGCTGGGCGTTACGACAGCGGCTCGGCAAGGGCTGGCAGCACAAGCAAGTCTGGCACGAAGAGAAACCAGCAGCTTCCTCCTTACACATCTCAGAGGCAGCACAGGATTTCCTCTCTGCCTCCTACGGCGTGGTAGGAGTGAAACAGGGGATGACAATCTAAAGACATATCAGCCCAGGGAAAAAAAAAAAGAAAAAAAAAAGAAAAAGGAAAAGAAAAGAAGCCCAGCACAGCATGCTGCCACCGTTTGAAAGGTAGGCAAGATTTAAATAGCAATAATCCCCAGAAACTATCTCGTTCGGGTCATCAACTAACAAGCTGGTTAATTCCTGTAAGGATTAATGCTTGAAATTATTATGCCTGACAGACGTTTGCTGAACAGGAATTAGTCCAGAACACGCAGCATTAAAACCAGCACAAGGTAGAAGTGCAGACAGGTACATGTCAGACCCAAGATTTTTAGAAATCATTAGCTCAACCTCTAACATTATAATTTTCCTTTCTACCCACCTTATCTTCCACTTCTGTTTTTACTCTCAGCTCTCTAGCAGGAGATTCCCTTCACAGACTGACACACTAATCTAGATTCTGCTCTCAATTACAACCGTGCAATCTAAAAAAGAGGTTAGCTGGTATTTTTGGGCAATTCCACTGCTGCACAGTTTGGCTGAATAGAATACACTCTGTAGGCGTTAGCTGTCTCTCATGATGGAACACATGATGAATTTCTGATTCCCCCAAACTACTGGAAAATATAAAGCAGCATTCTCCCTCCATTAATTACGATCCTGCTGAGTACGTCTGCTGTTAGACATGCAGTGAAACCCTCTGGTTTGGTCCACCCACCCACTGACATTTGCATCATCCTAGTGGTGTAAATCTAGTTAATATACTCCAGGATCAAACCAGATCCCACTGACAGTCAAGCTAGTGTACATCTAAAGCAAGTCCATATGGCCAACAATCTCTCTGGTTTTACAATTGCTGTGTATCACAATTTGTACTATACTGAGCAGCATATCTAGGATTATAATAAAAGTAAGGAGGAAAAGTGGAGATACTAGTGAGAAAAAAAACTTGGGGAAAAAAGTTGTTCAAATTCTACTTCCGAATTAGAAGTTACAGACACAAACAGGGATAAAACCATGAGCCTTTCCACCCATTTCAGAATCAGGCAGCACAAATGAACAGCATGGTGAAAAACTGGAAAGGAACAAAGATGGCATAAAAATCTAGGTGGAAGAACAGCAATAGAATAGGAACTGTTGATTGAGCCAACCCTGTGAAGCTGCTAACACAGAGGATTATCTGAAGACCCTATCTGAAGTAGCCTTAGCTAGGCTGTGACCCCCACAGGCAATGGTGACCCCAATGCAGCCAACTGAACACTGAATTTTGCCACCAATAGTGAAAAAAAACCACCAAGGGACAGAAGAGGAGGAACATCTCAGGAGTTAGCAGTATTGTCAGCACTTCCAGAGAGGAACTGATATACCAGCTATTTTCCAACAGTCTTATTAGCCTTTTGCAAACATGAATAATCCTTAGAAACAATAAGAACATCTCAAAACACATCAGCTTGCAGACTGAACTATACAATGCCTGGGGGAACGCAAACTGGAGAGCAGTCCATTTATCTGAAAGTCAAATCAGGGTTGTTTTAGGATTCTGTCATTTGAAAGGTGGAGTTTAAAATGCCTATAAATGAACCCCTTCACATGCCTTCCCCCTGTTCTCTCTCTCCCCTGTGGCAAATCCCATTGTCACTGTAAATTTGCCATAATCCTGTTTAAAAAAAAAAAGGGGGGGTGGGGACAGGACAGACAGACAGACAACAACTGAAACTGCTAGTACTGAGGAAGCAGAGTAACATCAGCTATACACACCAGCTTCTAAACCACAGTAAGAAGCGCTCTCTTTGTATGACTAGCCTAGAAAGCAAAGGACCTCAGCAGCTGCGCTGGCGCATACAGCCAGCTACAACCTGGAGGCAGCAATGAAAGGATCAAACTAACAGTCAGAAATACAGCATTCCCCATAAAACTTTCAGGAAGTTAGTATCACAACTTATTTTAAATATATAAATCTTAGATTACCACTTGAGCGTAATTCCCTTTAGACGAAATTTGATTTTACATTTTTCCATATTTTAAAAGGAAACTGCAGTTTCAGCAAAATATTCCAGATGTTCCCACAACATCTGACCTGCCATTCCCTGCTTTCCCATACAAAACCAACTATTTTCAGTTTCAGGGAGGGATGGAACAGTGTTTTTCCCACTCTTCAAGCCAACTATCATTTCTGTTGTAGTAGTGGAAAGCGTTTAAACGGCCCCTTCTTTAACCTGACGTGTCTATGCTCAAATACGGATTCAATTACATCTGTAAGAAAACCCGTTGGATGATCTTAGATTACCTGACAGTCTGAAGGCACTGCAAAGGAAACGTATTTCTGCAAACCCAGTCCAGCCCACGGAGTTAAATGACTACACTGCCCCACTGATCAACCTTAAGTGATACAGTGGACAGACCAGCCTCGTTGCTCACTAATCATCTGCATCTTTGAACAGCCAGTGATGTAACAGACCACTAATGGTTTAGGAGACAGAAGTTGTCACCCTAGTAGGGTTACAAGGGTTATAAATTATAAAGCTTTGTCTGAGTTCCAACAAAGAGCTCTGAAACACCTCCGGTAGGAAACAGAGCACCAGTATAAAAAATTTTCTTCCAAGAAAACCATCACAACTGTGTTATATATTCCTACTGCTGTGCAGAGGCTCAGGTCCTAGCTGGGAACCAGCACTCCACCACGCTGCGGGTGCTGCAGCTGTAGAGCAGCAGTGGCATCCCCAGTTCACCAGGGTTACTGCTGGGGCAGAATATGGATACAGGCAGAGGGGACACACACAGGAGGAACAAGGCAGCATTAGTCAGCATGAAAATCCGACACGGGCAGAGCAGCAGCTGCCTGACCACGGTGAAATTTCTATAGACATTGAAGCAAGAGTTTTAAGGAGGAATCTGAGAGATGGTCATGACATGGGTTTTGGAAGGATTACATGTGAAGATAAGACTGGGGGAAAAAGGGTAAAAGTGCTCAGGTGAAAGTCTACCAAGTGTTAGTGGAGGTTGGTGTCATAGGCTGGCCATAGGTGGAATCTGCTGTCTCAGTAGCAAACAAAATGAAGCTTGGGGATGTATGAGAATCAAATTTCCATCTTCTGGGAAAGACTGTATTTCAAACTATACTGTAATTCTGAATTTGAATAACATTGGCATAAAGGGACTGTCCATGCAATGCTACTCCCCAAAGAATCTGGTTTGTAATTGCTGTGAAAGGACTTTTCAGAAAAGGAACACCCACACCAAGCATTCAAGTTGTCCTAAGTACTGGGCTTGGAGGGACTGGCAGGGGTGGCACAGAAAAGCGTCACATTCTTGGTCTCTCTTTCTGGTACAATTTCACTCTGTGTAAATAATGAATCATTACGCAGAACCTAATCATTAGGCACAGCCTGATGATTCAGGTGTCCTACCTGCAAGCTGAGCATCTGAAAGATCGGACCAAAGTAGTCATTATGCTCTGTCCCATTCAACAAGAAAAACAAAGTATTTTGACTTTACCAGTTAGCATTAAGGAAAAAAAAAAAAACAACACCACAAGAAAACCCAACCCACACACAAAACCAGACCCTGAAAAATGTCAGACCTGTTTTGAGCAAGACTAAAAGAACCGAGATGTGGGTTAGCTGCTGGTACAGTTGCTTAACTCGAAAAAAACCTATTTGCAAATCCCCAAACTAAGGTGTAACCTGCTAATAGCAATAACCTAAAAGCGCTTCACAAATACCAGCGTGATAGATGACACGGGCAGGGTGCACTATAGAAAACAATTACACGTGTAGCACATCAGCTTGTTAACATCCAGGTAAATTCCTCAGCACTGACTAACTACAACTATTCAACACGAGCAGGGCTTTAAAAAAAAAAAAGCTGTGACATTTAAAGTATTGGGATTAAATGTGTTCATATAATTACTTCCAAAAATGTTTTTTATAAACACCTTCAGCTCTTTCATCAGACAGCAAACTCTCCTTCACTCCGCAGACCAGAACAAGAGTACCAGCCCTCCTCCAACATTACGTATTCTTACAATACACAACAGCTGGACAAGAAAACGGCTGAGGGGAGAAATAAAGTAATGCTAAAGGCAAGAATATCTTTAGGGTTGCTGGTAGCCCTGTCCCAAGCATGCCCTAGGTAACTGCCATCAGGTGGTTTTGGTGTACAAGCATCATGACAAGTGATGCCTCCAAGGGAGTATCTGAAGAAAGGATATTTTGCAAATGGACCGAAGATGTTCCTATCTGTCTTTCGCAGCACTGCAGAAGGTACATGGTGTTGCAGGCAAAACAGAGATGTGGGCAACGAGGTCTAGGCTGATGGGCAGTGATGAAAGCTAACCATATTGTGAACAGCTGGAAGTGGCACAGCTATGATTTCCTCACACCATCTAGGTGCCAGCAGCTGTCAGGCAATGCCAGGGACATGCTCCTGCTCCCCCACAGTACCTTCCTCTCACTGCTTTATCATCATTCTCTTTCTTCCTTCTTCTTTGTCTCCCCAATTATTGAGTATACATTTATCCATGAGCTTCTCTCAAGGCAGGGAACAATCCTTTTTGTGATCTCCTTAACGGGGCCATTTTTCTGACAAGAATCTTTAGTTCTGGACCAAGAGCTCAGTGCCAATGACATTGCCTTCCAACTGAAGTGCTCCAGAGGAGAAGCAGTCATACCTGGAGTATTTCTGTACCCAGAAAATCTGGGTAAAGAAATTAATTCTACAAGGAAAGTGCCTTAAAAAATTAAGTAGTAACTAGGGAACAAGGATGCAAGGAGAGAGGAAAAAGTTCTAAAAACAGGAATTTGAAGCTTGTCTATTACAAAAAAAGCAACCCAAACAAGAGAAGCTTGAATTTTTTTCCACTCTTTCACACTGAAGACATTTTGTGTAGATTGGTACCTCACACTAGCAGCAGGCACCCACTGACAGAACAACTAATGGAGTTGGCAGGTCCACAACCTGAGAACACAAGGGAAAATGACAGGCTTTGGTGAAGCCAAAGGCAATACTGTCACAGAGCCAAGATTTCTACCCTGACTGCGGTGGACTTGAAAGACAAGGTAACAAGAAAATTTCTCCTGGGCTGCTGTCTTTATCTGGAGATCTAAATTAACCTGAGCGCTTCTCCGGTGTTTACTGAGCTAGCATTATTAGCTGTGTACTTCACACCAAGCCTGTGCTTAACCCGCTGCAGCTATAGACCATTTCTGCTGACTTACATACAAAACATCACCTACATTTGTCAACCACTGTCATCTGCCATTCATATAACCACTACCATGTTCCCAGAGACTCAAGAGCACTCATGCAAAGAGCCTTCTGCATTAAGAAAAATCAGTCATCTAAGCTAAAGGAAATGTACAGCCTGGGGAAGAACTGACAGCTCCAAAGATTGTTTTCTTTTATTTACTCACAGAATCTCGAAGACAGGGGCGTATTTCCTCACACCATTCCACCTAACTGACTTGAAAACGCAGCGGGTATGCCAGTCTCTACGCTCTCCACCTTCAGCTCCCCTGAACTACTTCAGGCTGTACTGACAACAGGCTACAAAGCCTGGATAAAGACCAGCTGTTAATCTCTTTAACTACTCCTCAATTGGAGGCAACATGTGTTTTTCTGCAAGGATTGCCTCATTATAATGGCAGGAAAACAAAAGACAAGCATGCAATGCTTTAAATTACATATCACTTCTATGGAAGGTAGAGAGAAAACACAGCCAAAAGTAACCCTATGCTTTTTTTGCAGCTTAATTGCTTTAATGCTGTTGTACCAGTCCAGTGGAGTGAGTAGGTGAGTCAGTGTGAGATAACCCTGTACGGTAAAAGCTCCAGTCGCCTTGGTTTTTAAATAAACCAAAGTATCCAGATTCACTATGGGTGGTTTACTCTGTCTCACGTGTGACACCCTCCAACCTAGTACCTACACCACAGTTGCCACACGCATTGAGTGTGTGCAATGAGATGAGACATTAGTGTCCCCATTTCACGGAGGGAGCCACTGATGATCTCAGCCACATCTATCTTTCAAATGTAGCCTCCGACAGACAATGCCACACTCAACACCGCACGGAGCACCTGACATCACTGGTCCCATTTTAAACCTCTGATTGCACATGCTCCTTCAAGATCATAGAGCAAACCTGCGGCAGAGAACACAGCTCTTCTGAATCAGGCCAACACATGAAGACAAGAAGGATGACCATGTGCTCAACGACACGCACTCAACTTACATGTTGTTTGGGAGTCATGGATTTGATGGCGTAGCCTTGACAACTACACTGTTTAATCAGCAGAAACTATGCAACCAGTGTCAGAATTCATGAGAACTCTGGTTGTATATGCCAGCCTGGATCAAAACAATACTTATAGGTACACTCATTCTTGAAAATCAAGTATTTTCAAGGAGCCTTGAAGAACATCTCTGACTCCATCAAAGATAACAACTTCCTGAATATTCTGTTACTTAGTCCCACAAGGCACGATACTGACAAGGTGCTGTTACTCTCCAACAGTGGGAGGAATGTGCCTAGGAGAGGAAGATTGCAAATTGGGCCACTGGTCATAATTCTGTCACTATTCCTGATTCTGCCAATGAATTCCTGCATCAGCTGGGCAAACACCACAGTAACACATGCATCAATTTGCTCAGCTGTCCCACAGACACAGTAATACCCACCTGCCTCAAAGGAACCCAAAGGTTTTTGTGGATCTCACTGCTCTTCTGCTAAAGCCAATGAGGTTTTTTTATTATCCCACTGTATTTAGCATTGGTGCAGCGTCACCTTGAGTACCGTGTGCAGTTCTGGGCCCCACAATTTAAGAGGGATGTCAGGGTACTCAAATGTGTCCCCAGGAGGGCAACAAAGCTGGTGGAAGGGCTGGAAAGCATGTCCTAAGAGGAGCAGCTGAGGACTTTGGGCTAGTTTGGAGAAAAGGAGGTTGAGGGGTGCCGCATTGCTCCCTACAGCTTCCTGAGGAGGGGACGCGGAGAGGGAGGTCCTGATCTCTTCTCCCTGCTGTCCAGTGATAGGACGTGTGGGGATGGTTCAAAGCTGCACCAGGGGAGGTTCAGACTGGACATGAGGAAGCATTTCTTTACCAAGAGGGTGGTCAAACACTGGAACAGGCTTCCTAGAGAGGTGGTCGATGCCCCAAGCCCCGGTGTTTAAGAGGCATTTTGACAATGCCCTTAGTATTTGCCCTTAGCTTTAACTCTTGGTCAGCCCTGAAATGGTTGGGCGGTTGGACTGGATGATCACTGTAGGTCCCCTCCAACTGAAATAGTCTATTTCATTATTATGATCATCATCAGTTGCAAGGGGAGCAGCGTGTAGCCCTATGTAAAGTATTTCTAGGATTCCCTGGTGACAGGGAAGCGTAACAGTAAGTCACCCAGCACAAGCGATTAGCACATGGCCTCTCATGGCCACATGGGCGCCTCATTCATTTTGTGCTCCCAAGTATTACTGCTGCATTTCTGAAAAGGCTTTCTGCATAGCAAAACCGTAACAACACTTATTTCACCTTTTAATACCACTAAACAAACACCAATCAAGAACAAAACAAGCAAGCCACAGCTTGGTATCTGAATTCCAAGCAAATTACAATCTCATGGTTCTCCTTGTTTCTTGCCATCTCCTTCAATTTCTTCCGTTGTTTCATGCATCTGTTCAGATAACCACTTAATCCTCAACCTCTTACAGCCAAAGCAGAAATTCCCTTGAAATCTCTTGATACGAAGGACTTCATATCAAGCCCGTGTCTTCTGTTTAAGTGTAACATAAAGATGCTTGTACCAACAGACATGAAGAATCAGTTCTGCCAAAGGGAAATAAATGAGTCCACATCATCAGCTATAAAATCAATGTGTTTTTCCTCAGAATACAATTAAGCTGTGTACAGACAGACAGAGATATCAAAGATTGCTTATTAACCTGACATGTGGTATCAATGAGAATGCCCTTTGCTGTCAGATCTACCATCTTTATCTCAGCGTTGAGGTGGGGCCACTTCAGATAGCTGAAGTTAATTACCTCAGGGCTCACAATCTGTGAGTCATTTTTTCGTAATACGGGTAGTACCACCTTGTGATTCAACATATGCAGGGACTGAATACAATTCAATGTATAGAGGGACATACCATGATAAGCAACAGCTCATGCTACATTGAAGCAGTGAATCCAACAGCAATGTCTAACAGACAGCATGTTTACTGCTTGCCCTATGTTTAAAAAGACTCTTATTTCTTTAAAACTCTGACTGTTATGCCCTAAACAGTCAAACACTAAAGAACAAACAAGAAAAGGAAGTTTTCAAACAGAACAAAATTATAAGAAAATTTGACCTTCCTAAATCCATATGCCAATATCAGCTACTGGTAACAGAACTACATTTCAGACCAAAACTTTAGGAAAATTTAAGGATGTGTAGTTTGGGGCCTATCACTAATCAATATTAGACTGAGTCCTGAAATTTGAACATTGAGTTTTAAACACTTTTCAGTTTTTCTCACGTCATTTCAGAGTACTTTTATTTAATCAGTATTAAAGGCACATATCCTACCATTCAGTTGTTTGCGGAGCAGACCCACATAATGAAAAAAGACCCTGAACACCTGCCTCGCATTTTTAAATTTCACTGAATTGCAGTCAAATGAAGCCTGAGAAAGCCGAGACATTACTGACCTTCAGTAAGCACGTCCTCAAGAGATATTCTCCTTGAAGAATCAAAGTATTCCACTGCCTATGCTCCAAAGACAATGAGGAAGTTTTTAGCCAGACTTAAAGAGGTACTTAGGAACCTGGTATTTATTCCTGTTGATCTCAGGTGCCTGTGTCTTCATATAATTGTGTCAAGTAAAAAACTCCTTTGTCAGTTACACCTGTTAGCATCCCTGGAGCTCAAGAATTTTTCCTGTTACCATGTGGCTTTTTCCTTTCACATGCCTGAATTGCCAGGATTCGCACTTTCCCCGTAGTCCTTAAGTGGACACACGTGATGCAGTTGTAAAGGGACCCCGTCTAAGGACAGCATCGCACCTGTATATATGGTAGAACAAGTTTGCCAGGACAGGTCATAGCTGTGCCATGAAACCCCATCTACGGTTAACAAGGTTAAAAAAACCCAACCCAAGCCAAAATCCAGTATCTCGTCACTGCTACAAACGATCTGGGATTTGCCCTACCAGCCACATCAAGGAATACATTATTTTGAGTCAGGATGAGTGATCATCGCTTTTGCTTGGTTTCAAGGGAATTACGCTTACATGATGACATTCTATAAGTCTGGAAACTGTTGGCCAATTTTGTCAAAATAAAATAGATCTAAAGGCACTAGCTGAGATCATAGCCCTTCTGTACTTGATGTATTTGCGCAAATGTGTGCCTGGCAGAACAAAGACAGGAGCTGTGCGTTGGAGATGCAGAGACATAAAAACAAAGCCCTTTGTGCCCAGCACAACTCAGGAAATCAGATCTCCTACAGAACTGCGTTCCTTGGTTGATTAAGCGTTTACACTGAACTATACTAAGATTTTCTGTTTCCATGTTCAAAATGCAATGTATCAAATCAGAATTATTTATCTTTGAAGTTTTGAGGCAGATGCCAGTTCAGGGACGTTCACCCAGAAAATCCTTCTCCTTTTCTCTTTACAACTGCATTTACACCAAGTATCTGATTCCAAACGGAGGCTGTCACATAACATATCACTCAGTCACTAACCTAAAAACTGGAGAAGACTGGTAAGCATCTGACTCTAGACTTGGTTTTCCCTGTTGGTCTGTTTCTATGAGATTTGCAAGCACTTAATTACCTTGGAGCTGTTCTCCTTATGTCACACTTGGTTGAAACTGGGAAATGGCAATAAAATATTATTTAATGGGCAAATACCAAGACGCATGTGTGTACACATACTAAGGGATGGCATAAACCTTGCTTCCAATAGAAGCAATGCTAAAAGATGAAGGCTAGTTATTTTTTTGAAGCTGCAGTACAGGTGCTAGGTTTGGAGCGTCCCCCCGGCAGCGCATTGCTCTTCAAAGTCATGTGGATGCAGGTACAGCCACATCCTGAGATCGAGCATTCCATCCAGAAGTTTTCAGGATGATTTGGGAGCCACAGCTAACTGGAGGGGCACAGAAAAATGTCTTACACAAGACAAAAGGCTAGACACTCTTTTCAAAGAGGTCAGTGCACGAAGGCCACGCAGAGGATGTATGCACCGGGAACAGACTTGGAAGCATGGTAAAAGTCTTGACCAGGATGGAAGGAAAAGGAGGAGCACTGAAATACATGGCTGAAGGAAAGAACTGGAACCGTCAGAAGAAGGAACAGAAGAAAAGAGGCGAGCACCACAGTACTGCACTCTGAACTTAGCTATCTCTGCCTTCGTTGGAAATTTGAGAGGACTCCGGATCTGATGATTCACGAAGAACGTGAAAACAGCACTGGGTGTAGGGGAAAAATGTT
This sequence comes from Chionis minor, assembly GCA_013398295.1. Taxonomy (NCBI): domain Eukaryota; kingdom Metazoa; phylum Chordata; class Aves; order Charadriiformes; family Chionidae; genus Chionis; species Chionis minor. The sequence continues at coordinate 681,700 of VZSF01003827.1, forward strand.
TTTATAGAGTCCATCAGCTTTGTCAGACTCCACTTCCTGACAGTTAGTTTGTAGGGAACAATGCCCCGTGACTCACCAAAAGATGTTTGCTTCTCGGTGAAATAAAAGTCGCCACGGGACCGATTGCAGCAAGTTACATTTCCTTGAGATCCAACTGGCTCTTACTTGGCAACCACAAAGACTGTGCCAAGCTCATGTGCATGTCAACAACCCACAGATTTGAGACACTTTTAGAAAAAGAAGGAAAACATTTGAAGGCAACCAATCAGCTTGTAAAGTTTTGTGGCGTTTTTTAATTCCTTCCCCAGAAAATAACGGCTGTGTAGAAAGATTTTCAAACGGCACGCAGCATGCCAAGGGCTTAAAAGTAACATGCAAAAGTAGCAGCAAGGAGCTGGTAAGAGTAGCATAGCAATACTATTTTTCATTGATCATTTAAGATAGCCAGGCTTAGATTTGAGGTGAAGAAGGCGGCAGGCATCCTGCTCTGATGAATTTGCAAAAAAAGCAATGTCTTGCAACCATCGTTTTCATAATTAATCATCATATACATCCATAATTCCCACAGATTTCTGTCTGTTAACCTATTTGAGTAGAGCTATTTCTAGGAATAAAGTTTTCCTGGACAAAGACCTAAATTCACATGGGTCAAACCAATAAGGAATGAAAGAGAGGGCAGAAACAAGCCTCTGAGAAACCAAAACCTTACTGCACGTTGCGGGGGGGGAGTAGGGGGGGGTGTTTTCATACGGAACTTGTACAGAATCTAAAAACGAGGGTAAAAGCTCTTATAGAAAAACTGGGAAACGTTTCTAACTGTTTCAGAAGGAAAGGGAGACAAGGTCAGACCTGCTTAAAGGGAATCGGAGCCGAGCTAGGATGTATTTAACAGCTTTGGAGGGGAGAGAGGCTGGGGAAGGAGGACAGAAACAAGGAGCTTGCGGAGTCCGGGCAGCGGGGATGAAGGAATTCCACAGTAACGCTGAGCAACCGGCTTTGGCACGAGCCTGACATCGGGGAAGGGAAAGTTGCAGAACGCAGTCGAAGGTTTCCACCAGGCCGGTACTCATTTTTTTTTAAAAAAAGAAGTTAAACAGAAGGTTTTGCCCGCTTAGCTTGTGTTATTTGGGGAGGGCACGTAGCAATTGCTGCAGCTGCGTTATGCCGGCGGTACGGGCAGCGCGCAGGGAGCTCTCCCGCTGCCCAGGCGGCCACCTCGGCAAGGGCGAGCCCGGCCTCCGCTCCCGCCCCGCGGCTCCCCCGCTCCCCGCGCCGACCGTTACACCGGGCGGCGGCGGCGGCACCAGCCTGC
>VZSF01003827.1:683423-761925 GCA_013398295.1 Chionis minor
CGGTAGGGCCCCGTCCCCGCCCGGGGGCAGGGGGCCCGGCCGGCCCGGCGCGGTGGCCCGGTGCGGTGGCAGGCCGGGCGCGGCCACAGGCGGCAGGTGAGCAGCGGCACTGGGGTATTTTTGGCGGAGGAAAGAGCAGCAGAAGAGGAAAAAGTTGCGTTTCTCACAGCGTGGCGTTGTGGGGGGGCTTGGAGCTGCGTGAGGAGCCGGGGGGATCTTCAGAGGTGCCGGCGCATGGGCAAGTTTCTTAACGTTTCTCTGGAATGCCCAGAAAGCGAGAAGGCGACCTGCGTTTCAGCCATTACGTGTAGATGAAACAACCCCAGCTGATGGCAGTTAGCACAAACAGGAATTCGTTTGGATGCATGGAGTGCTGTAGCTGATGCTTTGGTGGGGGGAACCCCACAACCAACCAAGAACTTGTGAAGCTAAATCTTGTTTCCACTGTAGCCTGATTCAAGCGATTCTTCCCTCTGTAACCAAGCTAAAAAATTCTACAGAATAGAGTATGTTCAGGATATTCCAGAAAAAACGAGTGAGAAGCAAAAGGAGCCGCAGTGGCGGTGTGTTGCGAGCCACGGCGTTGGTTCCGTAGCCCAGCCAGAGAAGCGAGAGAGTCGCCAACATCTCCCGCCCCGTCTGCGGCGTCAGGAGGTTATCAGCACATGAAAGCCAGCGTGTCGAGCCACAGGGCAGGAAGGAGGAAAGAATCAACAGCTTCTTCGTATTTGAACAACAATATAATGTAAACAAACAATGAGCACGTGAAGAAGCCTGTCTGTATTTCATAAGGCGCAAAAACATACTTGTTGGCAGTGGTTATATTGCTGCCCTCTGCTGCTGGCAGTTCATCTGCCTAACGAGCAGGAAAACGGGCCACTTGCGATAAAAGGCTGTGACCACACGTAACAGTACTGCGGCCAAGAGCCTGCAGAGCTGTGGTTCAGCAGCACAGAGGGTGAGCTCCAGGAGCCTGTGGGAGGCAGGAGATGACAGCTCTCCAGCCTCCAGTGCTGGGTGGGCAGGCTGGCCCCCATCAGCGGCGTTATCTGCTGGCATCATGGTCGCACGTCTGCCCACAGCCAGGTATTCAAGGTCATCCATGTGCCAACACGGCCGTACCTGGAAGAGCTCCCTATCAAAATTGTTCCAAAACCATCAGGAATCACCATCCCTCGCCAGCAGTGGAAAAGGTAAATGGAAATTCTGTCAGAACTTGATGGTGAGGAGTGTACTTTTAGAGCTGGTTCTGACCTCAAAGCTCTGAATGCCCAGAGCAGGTCCTGTAGTGGCACAATTTGGGGTGACTGTGACCTTTAAAGTTGTTACTGAGAGGGGCAGCGAATGCTGTAAAGCGTTTCTGTTAGTGGACAAGCCTATCATCTAACTTGGAAAACCTGATTTATTCACTAGCATGTTTTTAACAGACTATTTACTTGGAGTAAAGTTTATATGACCAGTGTGTAAAATTGAATCCACGCCTATGCAACTGCTCTTGCCCCGTAGTAACTCAGAGCTGATTATCTCTTAATGACCTTTGGAATAGCGTGAGGAACTGGATACAACCCAAAAGTGGTCAGACTCCAAAGGAATGTGTCCAGAATAAGTAGATGATAGAGAATAGAAAATCTTACCTGTGAATTTGCACTGGGAAAACTGGCTCAGTCACCACAGTGAGTGTATGAGCAACTGGGAGCAATTAATTCCATACGAAACCACCTCCTAGGGGACTACTTTGTATACCTAGAACTTTTAAGTCCAAAATAAAAACAGCCCCTTGTATTCAAAAAGCTTGCTGGTGTTAGACAATGCATCACTGTATCTAAAGATTGCTTGTATTAAGTTCTTCTGCATTTCCCTATGTGGAGGCTTTCATCACTCTGATTTTACTACCTCAGACAGCTTTGTACCTGCTGAGTTAGAAAAACCAATATACACACGCAAACAGCAGGCATTAAGTAAATGAGCATTCAGTGCATTATCCAAACAATGCAAAGCTGCCCACACACCACACCTAAACAACAAAGGAGAGGTTAGAATCACTGCAAGCAGCATGGAAGGGTGGAGGAGCTTCTGAAAAGGAAAGAGCAGTAGCTCTAGCTCTCTTTCCTTGTAAGAAAGGAATGTATTTTTAGAAGCAGTTGGCTCAGCCTCTAACCCAAACCACCCATATTTGTCAGTAAATGTACAGCATTTTCAGCCATTTCCAGTGATGAGCAGAATACCCAAGACACTGGGTGGAAAGCCTCAAATACTGCAAAAGGAACCAGTGTTGGCATGGTTTATTCCACAGGAGGACCTGCGCGACGTCTTCAGGGCAATAGAGAAGCGATTACAACGCTGCAGGGTAGCTGCTCTCTTACTAGGGTAACACACCCATTTATTCATGCTCATAACCGATGACAAACAAACATTACTTGATATTAAGATGTTTCCCTTTATGTTTGCTTGGGTACAGCAATGTAAAATTGTTATTCAGATGAGTCACATGGCAGTTTTGGGGTGGGAGGAACAACATTTGTTGGCAGAGTAACATTTGTGTGCAGTGTACCAGTGACACATGTCTCTGGCACGACAGCTTTCAACGTTAGGGCTTCTCAGGGATTTGTGGGTTGGGGTTGTTTTTTTTTTGGTGGTGTTTCATAGCTACTAGAAGTGGCACATTGCTTGACAGAAAGCTGCTGCGGGTGATGGTAGGAGTTGCTACAGAAGAACTCTCTCCTCAGTAGGTGTGGAATGAAGATACTCTAAATACTCATGTCAAACCAGCATATCTTTAGGAGCACTAGGGCAAGGATCACACCCGTAAACCAGGCTGACTTCCTGCCCTGTATTCATGGGGAGATCAGCCGGACGTAACCTGGCATTTCACCTTCTCGTGGCTGTGTATTTTGAAATACACCTTTTGTCTAACTAGGCTCCACGTCCTGGGCACAGACAGACTGGCTGCCCCTGCAGGGAAGTGGGACCTTGTGCTACAGTGTCAGTTTTGATACCCCTGGCCCAATACTCTCCCATAGTTAAACATTTACTATTCACCTGAGTTCCGACTCCTGGGCAGACTTGGATATTTTAACTCTCCAATTACACTTGAAATTAAGCACAGATTCTACAGGACAGATTCTGAATGAATTGATTTGGGGATTTTTTTTTCGTGCCAGTACGCTACCATGTGAACAGAAGTAATAACTTGGTGCCCCTTATTCATTAGCTTTTAAATTTGGAATTTCTTTTCAAACTGGAAGTTAACAATGATCACAGTCAAAATGGATTTTGCACAAGGTTAAGTATACAAAGTGTTAACAACATCCATTAAATCAATTGTTGTATTTACACCTATATACCCTTCTGAGAATAGGAGCCTTCAGCATGTTAAGTATTTAAATTTGGGCTTACTACTCCCAATATCACTCCCAGAACTGCAGTAAGTGTACACAATTAAGAGGAAATTTGTTTCAAGTTTTCCATTAGGCGCGAGATATTGCCAAAGAAGCCTCAGATCTCTGCAGCTTCTGCGCTGGATAGAAGCAAGCCTAACAGTGACAAGAATGTGGGGGTGAGGTTAGCAGTCAAAAACTGACATAAGACCACTGAATTCAAAGAGAGTTAAGCCAGTATGAACCAGCTGAGGCACTGCTCCATTTATTTATGAACAAACCAGACTGTCTGCATCACATGCAGTAGATGTCAGGATTCTCCATGTCAACAACGCTTGCTTGAATCGCACCATATTATTTGGAACACGCATACTAAAGGAACAGTTGTCACTGGTGATACCGGAGTCTTCCAGTACTATCAAAACACTTACAAATAATACTCAACTTCCATGTTGATATCAAACAATTTTTGTCTCGAGAGCAAAGCAGCAACTCTCCCTTTCCTGAGAATTGTTATTTCTGCTACCTATTTTTTTTGTAGGTTCTTGCAGGCTCTGCTCTTGCTTGTTCTTACTCTGGTGCCCACATGTCTTCAGAAGTCTGAAAGCACTCAGAAAGCTTTTCTTTTCTCCCTAAATGTAAGAAGAAACACTCAATGCCCAAAAGAATACAATAGGGTCTTAAAAGCTGATAAAGGGAGCAGACTCAAACTTTGGAGACAGTATCAATTCACAGCTAGTGAACAGAAAAACCAACAGAAAAAGGTTGTTGCAGACTTAACTACACTAATAGTTTTCCTGATGCATCTGCAGTAGTGGAAGTTCTTATATTGGCTTTATTAAAAGGAAGCTTTTTTTTTTAAATGCTGCTTCTATATGGAAAAAAATTAAGACTATGTGTCTAAGTACCAATATAATTATTTTGTTTTTAAAAAATACTCTTCAAGCGAAAGCGTCAACCAAAGAACAACTGATCACAGACCAAGTTGGAGGCACAGATGGGGTAAGGGCAGAACCCCAAGCCAGGACTCTCCTTGCCCCAAGGAGCATCCTCACTAGCAGGCTATGATGTCTCACACCGTTTGCTGTTACCTTCTTCACAATATATTTTAAAGTGCATTATTCTGCATAGCTTTCTTTTCCCAAGTGTCTTTACAGTCTAAGTTAACATGGAAATAGAAGGAGGCTGCAAGCTGGAGGAGAGCGTAAAAGTATCTTTGAGAAAAGAGGCGGCGGGGAAGAGGATTGTTTTAATTGTTTCTCTGCTTGAAAATTGAAATAGAGAAGCTTGCTCATATGACATGTCTCCCTCCAGAGGGATCGCTGAGGCTTGTGTGGTTTGGAGCACTGCACTTGCGGAGCACACACTGCTCTGAATCCCGCGCAAGCCTACAAATGCTGAAATAATCAGTCTAAAACTAAAATGAATTATAGCTGGTATATTAAAACCAGAAAATATTTCTTAGCTGTAAATTTTTATGTTATTAATCTACAAGACTTTGATTAATTAATATTAAGCGAATTAAATAACATTGACTTGACATCCATGCTAAACCGGTATAGGAATAAAGACGAGTCCAAACGTCTCCCCGCACTTTGAATTGAAAGATTTTCTCTGTTTTGTATATGTTTTATACTCTATTTAAACAGGAAAAAAAGAATCAATACTCATCCACTTATTTTTCAAATACAAGTATGAAAATTAATTAGGTTTATGAATAATCCTACATATAAGCATTTTTAATCTTTTTTAAGACAGCAACTGAAGAAGGCTCAGATTTTATGCAGCTATTGATTTATACTGTGGACTCTCTGCAGACCAAAAAAGGTGTTGCAGTAGCCCCGACACCTCCAACTGCAGACAGACACACAGTTTGCCAGGGATTCTGGATGTGCTGTTCTGGAGCAGCAACAATCTAGCCACACCAGAAAGCGGATGAGGGAAGGGTTATGTTGACTTCTGCTTTGAAAGTGTGAAGGAAGCAGCAACAAAATGGTAGGTTCTACGTTTAGGAGAAAGCAGTGCTAACTTTTGTAACCAACAGCAATACCACACTGACAGCAGGAGACAAGCCGGGGGAAGCCAAGGCCTATTGAAAATCAGGATTTGAAGCCAAATCTGTGTCCAACTCCAGTGGGCTGGGTTTTTTTCCTCATTCCTCTCCACATACTTTAAGTTTCAGAAGAACATGCCAGAAGCTGGTTTAAAAAATACTCTCTGGAGTCCTCTGGAAAAATAGCAAAGACAACTGTTGAAATATAACATTCCATGAACTTTCTCCTATTAAAATTAATCACACATGACTACATGAGGCTCTCCTTGCATCACTTCACACCACAAATGCAGTTTTGCTATTCTGATTTCCTTGAGACTCGTTTCCTTGAGACATTTTCATCTATACTAGTCTCCCTGCTTCTAGATATGTCAGCTTTGTGAAATAATTTATTTGCTTGCATCTAGTCTTTTAAGGGATGGGAAGCACATGCTACACAAAACAAACTTTGTATGCCAGTGTTTAAAAGACTGTAGTTCTAGGAGAAGTCTTGAGTTTTCCTTTCCTCCTTCCACAGCACACAGACCTTAAATCATTCGCCACAGCAGTCTAGCACGAAACTGCAACAGGGCGCAGATCAGCTTCCTCCCGTCGAGCATCTCAAACTAAAGTACAGTGACAGAAAGCAGCTGCTGGGATGCACCTTCATCTCTTCATGCTTCCCAGGACTAGAAGCCATTGAAAACTAGTATCCGAACAAATCTCTGGCCAAAGAGCAAAAGGGCTACTGATAGGGAAGGGAGTCCAAGGACGAGTCAGTGATCTGTGCCCCACTGTCACAAGAGAAGTGATTGTTCTAAAACTCGGAGCTTTTTCCCAGGCTTTTGTTCACAGGGTGCAAATGCGCCTTTTTTTTTTTTAACTGAAGTCACACCGATTATAAAACAGGCCTTTGTACAAGCCCAACAAGTGCTATAATTAAATGGCACACAATTTTACAGTACAAGTACAGCAAGTCCAAGGAGGCTGCTGAGCAATCTCAGCTGCTGTGGACACCAGCAAGGCAGGAAGGCTACTACAAACTTCCAAGGAGGAGCCGAGAGCACTGCAGCACTGAAACTTCAATCACTGAATTGCAAGAAATTAACTGAAAGGTGAGGGTTAAAATTAGAAAGCACTTCCATGCAATTATTTTAATGCAAATTTAGGAAAGGTGCATGCATTTTATTTACGGAGAAGCTGCCTGTTCTGCGAAAGAAGTGCTTTGCCCTCTAGAAGTGGATGGTTAGTAACCACCACCAAACAAAGCTGTATGTTTGTGTCATGCAGTATGAAGATTAAAAACACTGCACATCAACAGTCAGAACCAGGGTAATCACTGTACCTCTGGGGGGCATTTGGCAGTGCTCTCTCAAGTAGTTCAGCTGTTCCTAGAACAGTCAGATTTTCAAGAAATACAGGTTTTCATACTTGAAAAAAGGAGAGAAAAACCACGTTAGAGTATCAAACCACCCCTCAGCTTCCCTCAGCTTTATATTGATATTTCTGGGTTTACAAGTGGATTTTTCTGGGTTTGTTTTTTAGGGTTTTTTTTAAATTATTAAATAAGAAAACTGTAGAGATGTAAAACCTCTATTTTCTGGCCTCTCCTTTAGCAATCTGTATTTTTACCTCCCACAACATACTTTTGAGTCTGTTCTTGAGCTTTTAGTCCATATATGACAAATGCAAGTATGCCAACACACAATCCTCCTCTCCCATTTGAAGTCTGTTAGTACTTTGGGTCTAGTTTTCTTCATGTGAGATAAAAACTCATCTGAAAACCAAGCAATCCAAAAAATGCCTTCCACACTCATGGACACTTTTTCAGGCAGCTGAACATACAGGAGCTCACAATTCACCTACAACATCAATACTTGTGGTTAGCAGACAGATTTAACACACAGCAACTTCAAAGCACCCGCTCATTTCAGAAACCCAGTTTAAGACACTCAGCTTTTCACAATGTTTTTTGCAGTACATTGTATTTTCCAACTTCACCTAATCTTTGCTTTATTGACTCTAATTACAACTGCAGAGGCTGAGAACTTTTCCAAGTCAGCCTTCAAACTGCATCAGCATGAATGGTCACACACCAGCAGCGAGCACTGTTGAAGACTGTGCTTTAAACAAAATTCCAGGTTTCTCTCCACAGTACAGACTGAAATAACACCCATCTAAGGAGGACATATTAAACGTTTTGATACTGTTTTCCTGCAAGCAGCCACCTTCTGTTTGAACCTCAGGGCACACCAAGAAAACCAATGCCTATGTATTGAATATGAAGGGTTTCTGTGGAAAGAGATGTCACATCGTAATGAAAGTCTTGGTTTGACCTCCTATGCACGTGCTTTTGAAAGCTGGTCAGCCTAAATCTAGCATTTCTTGCGTAGCCGACTTTCCAACTTTAAGAGCATTCCTCTAACAACCTGCATCCATGCTTATTTCCTCCAAAGTCAATCAGCAAAAGCCTTCACAATGCAAATTCACATTGATCCTTACACAAACCATCCTGGATCAGAATGTGACTCTGGTAGATTATGCAGGGAGCGTAACTGTGAAAGCTCACAAGCTGGTTCCTTGTCACCCTAAGGTGGCCACTAAGATGACCAGTAGTACAGAAGATTAAGATATGCTGCCACTAGATTCCCACCTAAAAGCTTTGAGATTTCATTTCTGTGCTCTTCAGAAAGCCTATTTCGCATGTGCCACTCAACTTCAGCCCTTTCAGTCCTATCCCCCTCCATGTTATTCATGGCAGAGCCCAATTTTTTTTTTTTTTTAAACCCAGAACTCTTCTTAATTTCATCCAGCACTGCCCTACCAGTTTCTGCTGTCTATGCCATCAGGTCTAGTTGCTACTGATGCTACCCATGCTCCAAGTTGAACTGATTCCCGCTCCCCTCCGTGCTCCCTGTCTGTGTCCCTTGCTAGGTTACACAGCTTGTCTGAGAACATCCCCACTCTGAAGGGAGAGACGGTAACTGGAATAGGCTTGGAAAGAAGACACTATCCCCTTCACCTCTAGGAGCGACCTGTCTAGCTACCAGTGGTGCTCAGTGACAGGACAAGAGGTAAAGGGCATAAAATTGAACACAGGAAGTTCCATCTGAACATGAGGAGGAACTTCTTTCCTTTGAGGGTGGCAGAGCACTGGCACAGGCTGCCCAGAGAGGTGGTGGAGTCTCCGACTCTGGAGACATTCCAAACCTGCCTGGACGCCATCCTGTGCAACCTGCTGTAGGTGACCCTGCTCTGGCAGGGGGGTTGGACCAGATGATCTCCAGAGGTCTCTTCTAACCCCAATGTTTCTGTGATCTGCATCAGATGAGAAGTACAGTTCCCCTCTACCTGTTTGAATCCCAGCTTCCCACACCTTTGTTCGCCCTCTCCTTACTTTCATTACTGGAAACAGACTCTAGCCCAGCCTGCAAAAATTCAGGAATACAGGGACAGTATCGCATACAGCAGGGAAAAAACTCAACATACTTTTAGCTCAATTGAGTTTGTACTTACACAAATAAGAGTTTGCAGAACCTCAAACCACAGTCAACATGAGCAGATTTCCGTGCACATTCCTGTCAAAGATCAGTTCTCATTAAAATTTCAAGTCCTCAAATTCCACACCACAACTGTCTTCTGGGAGGCATCACGCTTTACATCTGCCTCATCCAAACTCAAGTTCTTTTTAGCAGAGCATAAACCACTGCTCGACGCCTGTGGGAAATGTTAGTCAATTCCAACTGGCACAAAAACTTAAAAGCTTCAATCCATACAAAAAGATGTAAGCAAGGGAGATGAGGGTCATTTTATTCTGCACAACACTTTATACAGTAGCAGGAACATCTTTTTACAACAATATCACTGATTGCAATGATTAATTTTAGCTTACTTCATTTCTGCTTTAAAATATCACTTCTGCACTTCCACAAGCATGTGGTATTTAGCTGAGAATTACCCTCAACATCTTTACAGTAATAGCAGCTTATTTATACTACATCTAATATAAAATTACATTGATAATACTAGCGACTGAAGACTAATGATTTAACAAAAAGCTTCCAGGCTCCCCATAATTTCTTTAACACACATTTGTCAACCAAAGATTAAGCAACAGCAATTCACGTGATTTAGGGTCACAGCATTGGCTAGACTACAGTTCCGTTTCAAAGGAACATTATGAGAACTGTATTAAAGCGTGTACATACATTCCTAGAAAAAAAAATGAAAGACTAAAGGGTGTAAGATGAAAAAAATAAAATCTTTATTGAAATATTGTGCTACCAAGTTCAAAAATACTAAGATTTTAAAAAACCCTTATAATTAAGATTCTCAATAACAATTTCATCTACTTTCCAGATACACTGATGTGTGCAAAACTCTTCAGTTTTCACTTGGAGAAATATCTTATGCCGTTGAAACTCCCGTGTGATGACACATGCTTGGTACTATCTGTCTTCTGCCACAGAGGAGATCAAATGGATGGTGCTTTTTATTAAAGTTGAGGCATGTTTTTGTAACACGAGATACATTTCTCAAAATGAGACCGAAAAATAACTTACTGTAATTATTTTTTTTTTTAAAATGGAACTTTATATAGAACAGATACACGAATTCGAAAGTGTTGAAGAACGTATCTACTTGCTCTCAGAGGCAACAAGCATTCAGTCACCACAGCCTGCTGCTGGTTTAGTGGTGTGCCTCGGGGATTACCGGCCACCACACCGGAGCTGCCAGAGCCCCCTCCTGGCCACCAAACACAAGCTAATCAGAGCTCTTCTTGCCTCCCTGCAACTACACCTTCTTAAAACAACTTCCTGTTACCCCAGCTATACACAGAGCACTCCAGCAGAACTTAACTGGGTACAAGAATCTTTCTTACAGGCAGAGGGTGCCCTGGGGTTTTCCCACAATTATGAAAGACCAGCAGATATTTCCAGCATTTTAAGTAAAGGACAATTTGTACAAATTAATGTACCAAGTTAAACCAGAAACTCGAGCCCAGGACCCTGTTTCTGCAAGACTGGTCAAGAGTGAATGCAGAGGAAGCAAAGACAGGACATGCACGTAGTTCTAATCCCAGTCCCTAGCTTTCTATGGCTCAAGACTTGATCCAATAATGGCATCTTTGTACTTAGCAGATCAATTTTACGAGTTTACCTGGTCTTTTTTCAGGCACATGAAAGATTTTGGCACTTACAACTCCAGGGTAAAAAGAGGCAAAAGGTGTTCTCGTTAGAGGTGACATTTCTCAGCTCTGCATAAAGGTTAGATGTGTATAAAATTATGCTTCCTCTGTAATAGTCAAAGACTCAAGCACCATTACCACCCGCAAATAAAGAACAAGGGTCTATCAGACACTCTGGTCAGGCAGAATAGTTGCCAGAAGCTTGCTTACCCCAAAGAATAACTCTACTCCTCTATTACAAAGGTCACACTATGTGCCCTTCCTCCAGACAGCCTCACAATTCACAAAGCAGAGTCTTACTACAAAGAGGCATATAGTGACATCAGTGTCATTAAGAAGCAAGCTTGAAGTCTAAAAAGTATCTCATTTAATGGTCCACATTCAAGCTTGAACGTGACCTTCCATTCTATTTGTTAAATGTGGAGCTTTGACTTTTTCAAACTAGCACATCCTCAAAATAACCAGGACCTTTTCACAGACATTTCTTCAGCATTCCCAATTTAGGCATCCCGCACAAATTTTAACTGTGCAGTCCAGAACTGTAGGTACATTTCAAACATTCTTAATGCTCTCAAAACTGAGGATATGCTGGTGCTGCCAGATGTTGCCTTGGTGGTATGCTGATATTATCTACCTGCCATGCAGAAGAGCTGGAGCTCAAGCCACCCCACCAAAAAGCTTCAAGAAACAATAAAAACGCCTAAGCAGAGCTCAATTGTTAAGGCACAATAAGGGACTTCATTTCCAGGCGCTATCACAAGTCAGACACACAGATATCTGACTTGCACACAAAGAGGTGTCCTGTTTCGATAAGCTAAAATGAGACTTTTCTTCAGCTCTTTCTCACCAGTGAATTTAGCCCTCCCCTTTTTAAAGACAAACTAAAAACTTTCTGCTGACAGTATCATTCTTAGACGTCTACCTTCTTGTGCACCATACAAAAACCTCAAACCACCAATTCATAACTAGGAATTCTGTTCAGCAGCAGAATGCCCGGAAGTAACCTAATTTGTGAATAATTGTGAGCATTTAAGCCCTGCAGTTTGAATACTGGTGCTTTTATTACTGTTTTCAAAATGAGGTGATAGGTCTTCTAACAGGAACATCAGCAAAATGCCAGGAGTCTTACGCGAGTCCCATTAATACTTCTTCTGAACAGATGACTTAAATCATTATCTGGAAAATACAAGAAGTTTCACTTAGACTGACAGAAGATTGGACAAGGTAACAAACAATTATCTCTTGGTTTCTAGAGTGTACATGGGCTAATTGTTCTGTCTTATCAGAAGGGTAAAGTGTTTATCCACTAAGAGTGCTGCACATTGCATAATCCAAAAGCATTTGGCCACACTAAATATTTTATTAAAAAGCATTCTGTTAAGTTAATATAATCTCACAGGTCAATCTCGCAAAATTACCGTGAACAACTATAAATTCAGGTACTTTTATTTAACCCAGTACGCAGACTTCGGAGCAGCTTTCTAACGTTTATAGCAGTTTTTCAGTGTTCAGCAGATGTCACTCTATTTGCCAAACAACATCAGACTGCAAAATTGCTCTTCCTGTTGGTAGATCAATAATGACACGGGATGAGTCATTATCTCCGTGGCAACAGAATGGTAACTGTTAGAGGAATATTGCACATGTTGCTGCTGCAGCTCTTACAGGCATGCCTCGGCTTCCTCACGCAGGTGCTCTCTCTGCAAGCCTGGTATGCCCAGAGTACCAACAACCAAGGGCACCTCTTGGACTACAGAGGATTAAACTACAACCGTGGCTACGTTATTCTGGAAGGAGCACATGACACGAAGCTGGGAGGGGTGGCTGACACCCCGGGAGGCCGTGCTGCCATTCAGCGTTACCTGGACAGGCTGGAGAGTTGGGCAGGGAAAAACCTTATGAAATTCAACAAAACCAAGTGTAGCGTCCTGCCCCTGGGGAGGAATAACCCCACGCACCAGTAGAGGTTGGGGGCTGAGCTGCTGGAAAGCTGCTCTGCAGAGAGGGACCTGGGAGTCCTGGTGGACAACAGGATGCCCATGAGCCAGCAATGTGCCCTTGTGGCCAAGAAGGGTAAGGGCATCCTGAGGTGCATCAAGAGAAGCATGGCCAGCAGGTGGAGGGAGGTCCTCCTCCCCCTTTACTCTGACCTGGTGAGATCACAACTCGAGTGCTGTGTCCAGTTCTGGGCTTCCCAGTTCAAGAAAGACAGGGAACTGCTGGAGAGAGTGCAGTGAAGGGCTACAAAGATGATTAGAGGGCTGGAGCATCTTTCTTATGAGGAAAGGCTGAGGGAGTTGGGTCTTTTTAGTCTGGAGAAGACTGAGCATCTCATCAATGCTTACAAATACTTAAAGGAGGAGGGGGCCAGTCTTTTTTCAGAGGTGCCCAGTGATAAGACAAGGGGCAATGGGTACAAACTGGAACACAGGAAGTTCCATCGGAACATGAGGAGGAACTTCTTCCCTTTGAGAATGGCAGAGCACTGGCACAGGCTGCCCAAGGAGGTGGTGGAGTCTCCGACTCTGGAGACATTCCAATCCCACCTGGACGCCATCCTGTGCAACCTGCTGTAGGTGGACCTGCTCTGGCAGGGGGGTTGGACCAGATGATCTCTCGAGGTCCCTTCCAACCCCGGGGATTCTGTCATTCTGTGGAAGGAGCATATCCTCACAAGGATCTATTACACTCCAGTTTGATGTCCTTACTTCAATTACAGTTTCTAATGAACCATCTCCTTGTAGAGATGGGGCTTAAAGGCGCTAGAATGAAATTCAGGAAGGCAAATACTACAAAGTTCTGTTCATAGCCCAGCTGTTTTTTTGAAAGAAAATATTTAGTCGCTTTAAAAATAGAAAGATCTCTTTATTTTTACTCAATTTTCATTTAATTCCGCTCTGACTCTCCAGGATCTTTAAGTGGCAGGAGTCTTCCTGCTAGATTAAAAGGACAGCCTAGACCACTTGGGCTATTACACTTATCACTTGTTAAGCCTCTTTATATTGTACCAGTTCAACAAACAGAAAAACATATTCTTGCTTTGCACAATTTACTGAAATTTTGTCTAGCATGAACTGGATACTATTTTTTTTCCATATTGCACAACCTCGCACCGTGTTAATCGCAACATGTAAACAACAGAAAGCAGTAACTTTTCTGTCTTCATCAACATAACTCTGCCTGACTTCTGATGTTCTGCTGAAAACAAAAAGACTGACACGCAAAAGTCACAATTTTCATCAACAATACGTGAACTTTGCCTTTAGGTTCATGATAGGAAGTGTTTCTTCATGAATACTTATACTCTCAAACACTGCAGCAACGCTTTTTTTCATTCATGAGCCATTCACGTGGGATGACACACTGCAAGTTAGCCGCAATTCCCTTTGGAATGTGTTCTAATTAAATTCAAATAAAAGGCAACAGAAGTGATGCCTGAAGGCAGTTTCACAGGCAATGAAAAACGAGTCGTCACTCCAGCATCAACCGGATTCCACAAAAATCAAGGACTAGCTAACAGTCTTTTGAATGCTGGAGTCAAGCTGGCCTCGTTTATAAAGCTCTTACATGAGCGGAACTGGGTGGAAAAGAGCTCTTTTCCTCACGAATGCAAGCAATACAAATGGCCATTAACAGAGCAGAACTCAGATGCCAGAGCTGCAGTATGAATTCACGCTCAAGAATACACCTTGATTTGCCATTTGCGAGAGGCCGTGGTTTTGCACCGCGGAAAACTTTTCAGCGCTTTTTTCTACTTACCGGACGGACGCGGCTGCTGCCACAGGAGCCCTCCATGCTCCGTTCCCAGCTCCTGGGAAGAGCCCGGCGCCCGCCCGGGAGCCCGCAGGAAGCCGGCTGCGCGCAGGGTCGTTTCCAGGCCGTGTTGCGAATTCCGCGCGTCCCTGGCTGATGCAGGGCGGTTCCGTCCCTCCTCCAGCCCCCGGGCACGGGCTCCCAGCCCCGCCACGGGCCGAGCCACCCGGAGCTACCGGTCACTCAGGCCTCCTCTCCCAGCACTAAAGGCCAGGCCCGATGGGAGCAGCGCGGCGGCGGCCTCCCGACGGGCCTCCCCGCCGCCCCGCTCTGCCTCCGCCCCAGTCGTCCCGCGGAGCGGGCGGCGGGGACCGGTCGGCCCCATCGCCCCGCCGCCGATCGGGCGGAGAGCGGGGGAGGCGCGGGGAACGCACGCCAGGCCTCGCCGCCATGAGCGCGGCCGCTAACCCGGAAAGGGAAGGCGCTGTATGTTAGTCACATGCCCCCCCCCCCCCCCCCCAGCCTGTCGGCCCNCTTTCCAAGCAAAACACCGCAGCGGGGGAGCCTGACCAATCGCGTCCGCGGAATAGGCGGGGATTAACCAAATCGCGCTAGATTGACAGTTCCTGTCCCCAATGCAACTGCAGCAGCGCTGTTCCCTCCGCAAATTGGAAAGCAAAGCGGCCTCGGGATTGCTGGGCGGGCCAAGGCCGGATGTATCTTCACGCTACTGGCTGTCTCCGCTGATTGGCGGGTGATTGCGCCTATGCGGAGGAGACGCTCCCTCACCACCTTTCCTACTCTCCGCCAATAGGCCGCTGGCGCTGACTCGGGCCGGCGGAGCGCGNTGGTGTTCATGAAGGGCAGCCCGGCGCAGCCCCTCTGCGGCTTCAGCAACGCCGTCGTGCAGATCCTGCGCCTGCACGGCGTGGAGGACTACCGCGCCCACGACGTCCTGCAGGACCCCGACCTCCGCCAAGGTCAGCGGCGGGAACGGGGGGGTCACCTTCGGGCGCCGCCTCCCCCACCCCCGGCCTTGCTCGCAGCGTGAGCCGGTCCCGGGCCTCCCCTCGCAGGCTGCGGCCTGTGTCAGCCCGCGGGAAGCGGCGGGGCGGGGGGCGTCGCGGTTGCATTAAGGCCTCTGAGCTGCGGGTGAGCCGTTGGAGCAGCCCCCCGAGCTCCTCCCCCCCTCTCCCGGCTCGCTTCTCCCGGCTGTAACTCGCTTTTTCTCGCTTTCCTGGGCGGTTCGGTTTGGTTCGGTTCTGGTCTCTAAGCAGGCCCGCGTCCCAGGGGTGTGGGGAATGGGAAGCCCGTCCCAGAGATGCGCTCTTGAGGTGGCTTTGCCTGGACGTCCCCGTTTGGTTTGGGTAACCCCGAGTCCCAGAGCGGCGTAGTTACCTGCAGAACGCACTTCTGCCTGCGGCGTAGCTCTGGGAGGTCCGGCTCTTCCTACCAGGCTGCCTTGCCTGGCTAATAGATACAAAGCTCCATTAAAAGACCCCTAAAACGCTTCATTATGCAGTCGGATTTTAACCTTCCCTGTGAACAGTCTGTTGAAACTTCATGAATGGTTTGGATTTACACCGCTGTATTCCCTGCTGGCACTGCCTGCCAGGGTTCTTTGGATAAAGTACAAAAGTATTCTAATCGTTTGTACAAGAAATACTTACTAATAGTTTTATTGTTACTGCTCAAGGGGTAGCCGCTAGTCTGTGTAAAGTTTTTTGTTGATTGTAGAAGTCTAGTACTCTGTTCTCGTAATGCTTTTCTTCTTTTCCCTCTTCGATGTGTATGGCTGACTGTTAAGGTTTTATGTGGTTCAGAAAGTTTAAAACAACAAAAAAGTTCAATAGCACATAGTAATTAGTCTTGCAGTTGCATGACATAACAGTTCATGTCCAGAATACGCTAAAATGTGCTTTAAATCCACATGCGGGCATGTATCAGGTGACTTCTTACTCCTGTGTTTTTGATACTAGCTGACTAATTTAGTTTTTAGCCAAGAGGCTGTTTTTTCCAGTCCTTGCTTGTTTTTCAGTTCACAGCTATCATGGTTGGTATGGTGTGAAAACTTACATACTGGAATTTGGGTGTGATGACATTTTTTGCTAATTGGTATTGATTTTGTTCAAGTAAATCTACTGCGGTTGTCAGGTGAGCAAATTATGGTAGATTGCTAAGCTTTGTTTAAATATCTGAATTTATTAAGCTTATGGTTTACTAGAACAAACTCATAAACTAAAAAAGAGGAAACAAAACTTTGAAATCAAACCATCAGCATTTCACTTTTGGTTGAGAGGGCTTTTGTTGAACAGGCAATGTGTCAGTTATGATCTCTGGGAACTTGACCATGTGAATATATAGTATTTTCTGCCTATGTAGCAGGAACATCTCCCTCCTGAGCACAACAAATTTTTCCTTCGCATGAACTCTGGCTTGCGCGAAGTGAGCCGAGTGGTTATTGCCCTCCTGGCTACCTGAGCTTTAAATTAAAACGAGTGTTTTGATCCGGACTGTTTGGCTAAGCTGTGCTGAATGCAGTAACAAAGCGTACACTTGCCACAATGTCTTGCTGGTTCTCAGGTGCTTAAAGAAGTTGTTCTGTTCCCTTCTGTGCACCAGCTTTGGCACTTGTCCGATTGCACAGGGAGCCAGCTTGATTTATTAACTGGCGTTAATAAATCGTTCAAGTTGAACTAGCCTGTTGTACTGCGAGGTGAGTGCCAGAGCCAGCACCAGGGATGGAGCCTTGAAGTGAAGAGTTGGGGAGCAACACTGCCACTTCCAAGGCCAGTGGGCTGTCACATTGCTTCAGCTGTGTTACCTACTGCACCCTAAAACACTGGTATATGCCCACTCTGTGGATAGCAGTCTCTGACAGAGGAGAGGACAGGGCTGTTGGAAGCTGTAGCTCTGCAAGTTGCCAAGTGTGGTTCTTCAGTGGCTGCCTGAAGGCCCTTTTAGTCTCCTCCAGGATCTGGCTTCAGGTGCTGAAAAGTTAATGTGCAACGTGGTGCTTTCCCGAACCCTCTCTGTGAACGCCACCTGCGCCGCCTGTGTGTGCGCTTAGCGAGGGGACACTGAGCCTTTGGTTGCGACAACATCTAATAGATCTCTTCAGCTAAAGGTTGATCTGCAAGGAGGTTGCTGTATGTGAGCGGGTCGCCAGCTTTGTATTCGGCTGAACATGACTTAAATGGTTGCACGTATGTATGCTTGTACCGCTTGTGTTCGAGAGCTGTTTGCAGAGATGGTGGTTCAGGCATGTTTGAAGTGCCGCTTGGTTTTTTTCCTGTATCTACTGAAACACCTTATTTTGAGGTGGTTGTAGTTCAACTGCTGAAACTTGCCCTGCGCTAAAATACGGCAAGTTGTAAATCCAAAACAACTTCCCGACTTGCCTCTTCACCTAAAAGCACGCGCAGATCTGTGAAACTAAATAGTCATGGGTACTTCATGTGATTTTTCTGAGCTTGGGCTTGCTTCCCTGCACAGGTCCTTGGTTAGTAAAGCTTGTTTAAGAGATGTCGGCACTCCCTCTCCGACTGCGTTTCCACAGCCGTTAAAGTTTCTCTAAGTTGGCTATGCCACGAGTGATTCTGTTCTCAGTTGGTGACAGCATTAGGCTGATTCAGGTCGCTAAGGTGGCAGAGAAGCTTGGAATTCCATACTGGAAAAGTGGGAGTTTGAACTGTTCTGGTAGTTCAGCCTCAGGTTATTTTTGTTGTTGCTGTCCATTACGGAAATATGGGATGCTGCCAAGAGGCTGGTCTTGGTCCTTCCTCCCACCCTTGGGCTACCTTTCCCTCAGTTGTGCTTGCACCAGTGCTAACGAGCTTGAAAACATGTGAAAACGTGTCGCTTTTCTGGAGAAAGCGTGGTGGGAGCAAGAGGGGTTGCTTGGGTCAGATCTCTGATGTGGCCCATCGTTTGTTAGTGCTAACGCCGGCAAGAGGGAGGCCGAGAACTGGGAAGTGGGGTTGGGGAAACGGGGCGGGAGTGCGCTCGGTGCCCCTCTAAGGAGCACTTTGCACTGATTCTGGTTGCACCGTCACCTCACAGCCCGCTAGCTCAGCCGCCCACTGTAAACCTGATCTCTGGAGTGCGGTTTTACAAAGCGAACTGGTTCCAAGCGGGAAGCTGCAGCGGGAGGTGTTAACCTGCAGGGAGTGGGGAGGAGATTCCGTGTGGTGTCTGTGCTGCGTGTCCCCAGTGCGGCAGCATCCACCGGGCCGGCTTGCTTTAACATGACTGAAATACTGTCAGTAGCTGCCCTACTAAGCCAGGAGTTGGTTATCTGCTTCAGGAGGTGTTCCCTTTGTTATCTGCTTGAGCCGCGCGTATGCAGGCATTTAAAGCAGCTTGTCCAGTACATGAAATGCATCATACAGAGCAATTAAGCTTGATTGTCTTCATATTTTTATCTGAAGTTGGATAGATCCTCGAAAGTACTATCAGTGCTTGTATGTATGTGCAATTGAGTCCTTGAAGAAAATATTTCTGCGAGGGGATAATTGGTGTAAATATTACCCTGGAATGCGTATTGGCAGCAGGTTTGTTATGCGGCGCCCCTGGTTCTCAATTCATGTTTAGCACTGCGATATCTTAACAGAAACAAACCTTCAGTCTTATCTGCTGTGGCTTCTTTGAGAAGGGTTGTCCTTAAGCGGGCCTTAGCGTTGGGACTCGGTTTTTCATTGCAGCTGTTGTGGGCTAAAAGATTTTTAGGACAGAGTGCTTGCAAGCCAAGGAGTGTTTAAGAAAAGTACTGCGAAACCCAGGTTCACATCAAAACTGCTATTTTCTGCACGCTGTATCTGAAAAATTGAGTGGTTTTAATGAAACACTAAGGAAGAAGTTACAGGTGGTGGTGCTGGAGATGAGCTTAGGTGGTTATGGATTACTTTTGGCCTTGACTTATGTGCTAAACTTGCTATTTTAGACTTTGGAAGCATTAGGAAGCTTTGGAAGTTTGCACAAAATCTTAAGTCAAAACAGAATCTCCTAGCTGATGTTGTACTTCATAGTTAGGAATACTTTGTCACAACAAGATTTTTTTTTCTAGATTATTATTATTTTAGTGCATTTTTTAAAAACACTGGTATTTGACTAATAGGAATTATTAGCTCTTTTTCATCTTTTATACATTAAAATTGTAATCCTGTTGCATATTTATGCACTTACGCATATTTATTAAAAAAGAAAGTGGTTTAAGTTCCAATAAAGGAGCCATAACTTGCTAATATGGTTATTTTTTCTCTCCAATATTTTGGGGCTTGCCTCTACAATCTTTAGAGGTTAAAGTGTTTTCTAAGGGAAAGCAAATTCATGTGCATATTGCAAATGTGTAAGGATGTTGAATTCAAAACTCGGTATATAAGCAAATACTGATGGGCTTGGTATAAGAGTATGCAGATGTAGGATTTAACTATTTCCTCTGCTATAGGAATAATGACTTTGAAGCGTCATTTTAAAAGCGGCAAACTAGTTATAATGATTCTTCTCTATAATTTTTTTGTCGCGTATCGAAGTGCAATTTGGGATTCAATTTATACTAGCTGATCAGCTAATATTTTTGGACGGTCCTACCTTTTGTCTTGAAGTATAGTTTTAAACTTTAATTCTTTACTTCATAATTGTGACTCGAGCTCTGTTTTGTTTAGTGAGTACCTTTAAGAGGCTTCAGCCTTTGTGCCCCTCCCATGGGCTGTAAGGTCTGGCAATGGAAGATAAAGCAATTTGAAATTCATAAGGCTTCTAGAGGGGTGAATGTATCTCACTTTTGAAATTGCAGTAGTAAGTATAACCGTATGAATTTAGTAAGAACATAAAATATTTTAAAGTCCCTTTGGGAAATATAAAGGAAAACTGAATGTAAACAGTTCTCAGTGTTTTTCAAGACTTCCCATTTCTTTAATTGATTGAAAAATCATATTCCGTTGTTTCCTTGGCGGGGAAAAGAGACGTTAAATTTTTCCAGCTCCCGTTTGAAGTCAGTATAGGAGCTGACTCCCTATCTTTCAGTCCACATCTTTGAGCTGGAATGAGAACCAAACCTAGGTTTATCATCGTTTTTCTAACAGTGCTCCTATTATACAGATGCATTTTTGCCTCAATGGGAAAGAAATGAAAATATCACTAGTTTTGTCAGGCTGAAACAATGTATTCTGTTTAAAAACCACTTCTGTTTAGAGAGGGGGGAAAACCTTTAATACTTTTTTTTTTTTCCTTATGCAGGAATAAAAAACTACTCTAACTGGCCTACCATCCCACAAGTATACCTCAACGGTGAATTCGTTGGTGGCTGTGATATACTCCTCCAGATGCATCAGAATGGAGATCTCGTGGAAGAGCTGAAGAAGCTAGGAATCCGTTCAGCGCTTCTGGATGCAGAAAAAGACCAAGACAAAAAGTAAAATGAGGAAAAAAGATGCTGTGACAGGAATAAAGCAAATCTTCGATAAGAACTTGTTACCAGTAAAGCCTTATGTACTTTAGCTCAAAGAAGGCATCTTTTTGAACTGACACTAAGATTTATCTGTGAATGTCTGTTAGCTCATGGTAAACGTAGTGATCTTGGTATTTTGATTTATGGATATTGTGAAAATTTGAATATAACCACTGCACTGTAGAGCATACGTTTGTGGAAATTGTGTTTTTTTTAAAAAAAAAAATTCACTTCAAAAAGCATTCAATTCTTGATTGAGACAGGAGTAAACCAAAAGAACTAATAATATTTTTATGGATTTTGAGTGTGTGTTTCTCTGTTCTTTGTTACACGAGCCTGTGCAAACAGTGTTTGCATTCCCTTCTTCCTCTTGAAAAAGCATTAAGTAATAGTGCATCGGTTTGGCTGTATAACTCCTGGTGATAAGACTTCCTGAGAGCCTGTAAAACTTTTGTAATCGCATATGATATAGGAGAAAGATAGTTCTTTAAACAATATATTAAGAAAAATTATATGAGAGTGCATGCAATATACTTTTATTCCAAAGGGTAATAATAAACAGCCTTGTACAAATACATGTATAGTGGTCATTATTACTTTGTAACAGTCTGATGGGTTTTAAAAGATAGCTAAGAATTGTGCCTAAAGATTTTATAAAGCTTTTTCTACCTCTCGCAAAGCAGCTTTTCCCCCTGCTTATATACTCTGTGTATTGCACTTCTGTGTCAGTGCTAAAACGTGGGAATTGTTTAAGGCTTCAGTATTCCAGCTTGAAATTGTAGGGGAGAATACTTCAGTTACTACTGTAATCTTGTGTTGTTTGATAGTTACTAAGTTATCTTTTTATGTTGGTTGTACTTCCGAGTGTTTTCTCCTGACTGCTGTGCTTTGAAGAATATGGTCTTCAAACATGGGATTAACAGCTGAAATGTTCCATGTGGATAAAATGAGTGCAGCGGAGAGGCTACTGAAGAGAGAAAGATTTCTGTATCGAAGGTCTTCTGAAGTTTTCAGTGCCTATTTAGCCACATTTCCTGATGTTAAAACAGATTAGATTAACCAGTGTCGCTTCACCTGCACAGCAATACTGCTAAGGTTAAAAGCTAACCAAGCTGTTTCTAAATGCAGTTTACTTTTAGTACTATAAAGCAGTTTGCATGTGAATTAGGCAAATGATTGGAAATAAACCGTATTTTATGTTGATCATCTACAATAGTTCCTCTTTATTTTCAAATGACTGATGAAACTGGTACTACTTTTGATCTGGAACCCAAAATGTTTCCCACTGCGTAGGATGGAAAATGGGTTTTAGAGAAAGGAAAAACTACGAATGGTCAGTGGAAGAGGGAGTCAGGACTAGAACTTGTAGAGAAGAGAGATGTGATGCAAGTTCCGGTTCTAAATCTCTCCTGTCTGCACAAGCAAGCTGCCGCCTGGAGAAACTATACAGGTACAGAATTTGCCAAACTGGTGACAGTAAGCTGACTGGATAGCTTTCGTGCAGTCAGTATCTCCAGGATTAACTGCTGCCTGTACATGCTGTAGGTATTCACTTGGTCAGGACGGCCGCCCAACACCGCTGGAGGTGACCAAATGACCACTGGACACGAGTAAGTTCCACTCGAAGGCAGTCGATTGGGACTGTTCAGCATGGAGCTACCAGCACAGGACATTTTTGTTCACATACCGAATGTGAAATGAAATGTAAAGCTTTATGTGTTGATGGAGGTTAGTTCTGAGCATTTCAGTGTGACGTCTCTTTGAATTCAAATTAAATAAACTTTCTTATGGCTAATCTTGCCTGAGTAGTTTTTGCTGTTCTCAATGAAAAATGATGTTTAGAAAAACATCTTTGGTTATTTCTGTCAGAAGACCTATTGGAAGGGATGCACGCAGTAAACAAAGAGCGAGGTAACTTGAAGAAAATTAAATTATTTTCTGCTTCAATGGTTAACTCTTAGTCTGGCTACTAAATAAATCTATTAAAAAACAAAACCCCGAAGCTGCCATTCCATAGAGCTCTAGTCTTTATTCTTCTGCGAAAGCTGGATGTTTTTCAGTACAATCTGCTAGTAGTTTAACATAAAGGTAACTTGAGCATTGTCAGGTCTTTCTCCTCCAAGCAGCAACGTTTTTCTCCCAGCACAAGTTCCTGCTTTTACCAAAACTATGAATAGTTTTTCTACTTTCCATACTTCCTTCCCCTTAGACTTTAGTTTTTAATTGTTTTGTTAAAATTCTTGCATAACAGGTATAGTAGTGTTTATAGCGATCCTTTGCCTGATTGGACTGTGTTGTGACTGAGCAAGTGAAAGCGACAGTGATGCCATAAAGCCTGTGTGACAAAAACGGGGGCTGTAAGATGTGCCCTCTGCCTGCAGTCCTTGATGAGCCATCTCTTTCCGGGCTTTGTGTGCATGAGCGGTTGTTTTACATACTGCATCTATATAAATGCTCACCTTAATCCAACTGCAATAAAAAAATCACCCTCTACTTAAATCGCAAAACTTCAGATGCTCACAAAGAGGCTTATTTGGGCGGTTGACGGGGAGTATTATCCCCGAGAAACTGGTTCTCAGTTAGGTTGATCGTTTTAGAAGATGGGCAGTGGTCGGCAGTCTGCTCATCAGCTTTTGCTGTTCCCTAAACTTGGGGAAAGACGGAGCGTCTGCCTCCAAAACAAAAGGGATATGGCTGCAAATGAGCTGATTTTTTGAAGAAAAAGTCATGCCTCTCGTTGACGAGAGCTTTGCACTGCTTTTCTCATGCTCTTTGGCAATGAGAGAAGGCAACTGATAGCGTTGGTCTGGGGTGACGGTCGGGGGACGTGCTGCGCGAGTACTGGGGGGGGCTGGAATGATCAGTGAGGAGTCCCGGGTCGGGAGGGTGCGAAGCGTTCTGGGGGGGAAAGGGTGACTTTGTGCCCCCGGGAGGAGCAGCTTGGTGCAGGAGATGAGGGGAACGACCGGAGGGAAAACACCCTGGCACTGCTGCTTGTGCTGCCCGGATTGCTCTGCGATAAACTGGAGGCTGAAGAGGTACTGGTGCTCAGGAGCAGGTTTGGGAAGGCTGGCTGAAGCGCTGAGAGGGACAACCGAGAGCAGAGACGGGGAGCTGCCCTTGCTCCTTTGGTGACGGAAGAAGCAAAGCTGTCTGGTCCTGAGTTTGTCCTGCGGGGGTAGGAAGGCGGCCAGCGTCGGGGCTGTGCACGAGCATTGCCACGTCCAGGGATGCTACAGAGGGAGGTTGGTTGTACGGAGCTGCCAGCCCCAAAATACCGCGTTGTCCCATTCCCGCTGTTGACAGTTTTAGTGCGTCACACCAGGCAGGTGTCCTGGCTGTGCTCCTGGACTCGTTTGGGCTGTATTGCACTGCCGGTGGCTCATGTTGAGATAAATGCATGTAAACTATTACCTATAGTTGTTATTCTATTATTATAGCATTGTAGTATGAGTGTTTGCCAAACTGGAAACCATTATCGTAATTATTTGCCTTTTATTCTGAGCGTGCCCTGGGTGCTGCTGCCGTGGTAAAAGGCTGAGCCGAGTGGACCAGCCTATTCACTAGATCATAAATTAAGCTAATCCTTTGTGCCTTCTAATGCTTCTCACCTCTTACATACAAAGCAAGGTCATTTGATTTAAGCAAATTAGACTGTTTGTATTCCCAAACCGATCTGGTGTCCTAAACCTCCACCAAAGCGGAGAGGCAGGGTTTCTCTGCTTTCCCGGACTGGTCCTGGCAGGGAGCGGAGGGAAGCAGGTTACAAACACTCCTTATTGTGCTGCCAGATTTGATTTAAGAGAATTCAATCCAGTCAAACCAAAAGTTGTTTCCCTGAGAAAACGAGCTGTTACCAGCTCGGGACATCTGAATGAGTTACATGGTAAGTGGGTTTCTCAGCCCTAATGGCCTTTTCCTTGCCTTAATTTTGCTAGCAAATATTCGGATATGGTCTGTATTCTCCATTGCTTGTCTACACTGAAAAAAGAAGTTTATACAGTTTAAATGCCCTGGAATATGTGAAGTGCCTTTATCTGGGTCTGATGATATATATGGAGTCTTATTTTCATGTTCTGAGGGAGTGTTATGATTCTCTTAAAAAGTGGGCTGGAAACCTTTGGCAGGATTTTTCCAGGAGTCTGTCAGCGTTAACACAGTGCGTACAAAACAATTGAGTGTGGGAATGTGAAATGGAAGAATCCTACCAAAGAAAACCTCTCCTGAGCCGGCACCAAGAATCCCACCAAGGCCCTGGCAGCGCCTGCGCCCGAGGAGGGCGATACCAAGAAGCCGAGCTGGCAGCCCCAGCGATAAATCCCCGTCTGATCCCGTTCGCACGGCCCTTCTGCAGAAACCAGATCTTCTCACGCGGGGTTTTTCAACATCCGTATGACAGGATGGCGTAAGAAAAAAACGGGTTATCGATTACAAGATGCGCATTGCCTGCTAAAGAGTCTCTGTGAGCAGAGGTGGGAAGACAATGAGGAGAGACCAAGAGGTTTTGGATGGTCTATTGTGCTGGAGGGTGAATCCAGCTCGCTTTTTGTCTGAAAGGGTTGAGATGAAAATGCTGCTCTGGAAGAGGGTGTTGTTTGCTATTTTGTGTTGACTTTGTTGTTGGGATGCTGGGTGTTGTGTGAATAGTTCTGTCTCACACGTGGCCTCATCGTGGCTATAGAAACCCCTGACAGATGTAACTACTTGAGGGCTATCCTGACGTATCTTTTAGGAAAAACAGGGTTTAGCTCCACAGAGAATAGGACTGAAGTAGCTAAGAATCCAATTTATAAACTTTTTCTTATCATCCAGCTTCTTGCACGTGCCTTGTTTCTGTGCAAGTAAGGGAGCAGGCCAGGAGCAAAGGCAGTTTTAGTTTGAAAGACCATTGTACTATGTAAAAATTCGTGGTAGTCCTAGGGTGTGGTGGAGAGGAACGTGCAGTGCTGTCTCTGACAAGCAAGGGTTCATATTTTCACCATTTTGGAGATCACTTCTTACTAATCAGACAGCAGAAATGCTTGCAGGACAGCAGGCTGCTGGCTCATGCTCTTCTCTCAAGAAGAAAGAAAACCTTTCAAGGGCATTTTTTATTCTCAAATTATTTTAATGTTTCAAGACGTTTGGAATCAGAGTAAATAAACATACTCGACTTCTTTAAAGATGGAGGCAGGCACTAGAAACTTCTCTTTAGCTGTTGGAATCACAGAATCCCTGGTGTCAGAAGGGACCTCTAGAGATCATCTGGTCCGACCCCCCTGGCAGAGCAGGTCCACCTACAGCAGGTTGCACAGGATGGCATCCAGGTGGGTCTGGAATGTCTCCAGAGTCAGAGACCCCACCAGTTCTCTGGGCAGCCTGTGCCAGTGCTCTGCCACCCTGAAAGTAGAGAAATTCCTCCTCATGTTGAGATGAAACTTCCTATATTTGAGTTTATACCTATTGCCCCTTGTCCTACCACTGGGTACCACTGAAAAAAGACTGGCCCCCTCCTTCTGGCACCCTCCTCCCTTTAAGTATTTGTAGACATTTGTGAGATCCCCCTCAGTCTTCTCTTCTCCAGCCTAAAAAGACCCAACTCCCTCAGCCTTTCCTCATAAGAAAGATGCTCCAGTCCCCTAATCATCTTTGTAGCCCTTTGCTGTCCCCTCTCCTGCAGTTCCCTGTCCTTCTTGAACTGGGGATCCCAGAACTGAACACAGGACTCCAGATGTGGTCTCACCAGGGCAGAGTAAAGGGGCAGGATGACCTCCCTCCACCTGCTGGCTACACTCCTCTTGATGTACCCCAGGATGCCATTGGCCTTCTTGGCCACAAGAGCAAGTAATGTGCTGTAATTTCCATTGTGTACCTTAAGTCTGTGCAGGCGGGGATGGTTTGTAAGGACCTAAGAAGAATCCAAAGGCCAAGTTCAATATTAATTTTGAAATAGCTTTGCCAATTGAAGAAGTTAATTCTATCAAACAATGGAGGGAGAATGTGTTTTGGTTGGTTGGTTGGTTTTGGGTTTTTTTGTTTGTTTTTTAATACTGTTATAACTGTTCTACATAAAAAGCCACGAGACACACTCTGAGATGGTGGCGTGTACGTCTTTGTAGTTACATATTGTCCCTTCTAACATAAAGCTTGCACAGGGGCATTGCTTGGCGTCTTTTGCAGATGCGCTTCTGTAAAATTTTACTTGGCATTTCATAGTGAATTGAGTCAAAAGGGGGCATTGGAAGAGTGTTAAATTAGGAAAAAAAGCATTGAATTACACTTCTTTGCTTGTTATATAAGCACATTCTTCAAAGCCTGAGGGATTTGTATGTACAATTCAGCCTCAAAACAGTGAAGGAGGGCACTTGAATCTTCATTTTGCAGACTAATACAAACTGAAATGCAGACAAGTGATTTGCTACTTGCACTACAACATCTATAGAGAGAATAAAGTTTTTGGAGCCTTTAGTCTTAAACCTGTGATCTAGTGAGTGAAAACCACGTGCTTTTACAGGGCTGGCTCAACAAGCACTTCCGAGCTTTCAAATACACACTACAATGAGTATCTTTGAAATACTACTAGTCAGACAAGATTTCCCCATTGAATGGTAATACCATGAAACCCAACATGTCTGTTCTTAGCCACAATTTCACTTGCCTAAAATCTAAACAGCTCTCCAAGTAGACTTAGGTGGTGGTTTTGGGGTTTGGGGTTTTTTTTCCTCTAGTTTTGGTTTGGGGGATTGTTTTGATTTGGTTGTTGTTGTTGGGTTGGGTTGGGTTGGTGGTTTTATTTTTCCCCCCTTAAAGAAAATTTAGGTATTCTCTGAGAAGCAGCACTTTTTGATTACTTTGAAGAGGATGTGGTCCATGAAGACTGGGTACATATTCAAACCTTCACAGCTTGGGGCATATGGATTTTAGGGCTGGTATTCAAGAATGTCTTGTACTGCTGATTTTTAAACTATGCAGAGCCTGGGAGGTGCTTTCCTCCTGTATTTACTGTATTTGCTCATCAGGCTGCCATGCTCCATGAGGGAGAAGCAGTAACACGTGGAAGGAGACGGCTGCAAGAAGACTGGTGCTGTCTGAAAAGTTAAAAAAAAAAAAAAAAAAAAAAAAGAAAAAAAAAGGGAAATTCCGGGGGGCCCCCGGGNGCAAATAAACTGGAAATTCCAGGGTGCTCCAGAGGCAGGTTGGGGAGGGTCCCTCTCCTTGGGGAGACGCTCCCGGGCTGAGCCGCCGGCAGCCGTGGCCGAGGCCACCCAGGAGATGGTGCTGTTGAACCGGGGAGGCGGCGCAGACCTGACCCAGAAGCATCTCTCGCTGCGGTCCTCCCTGTTTTCCATCTGTCTTGCATGTTATTCTTGGGGGGTGAGGGGGGGGGAGAGGGGTCCTCGTTTCCTTTTGGGAGAAGAAGGTGTCAGTGTTGGAACCCGGAGCATCTCCGGCTCGGGCAGGTGATGGTGTTCCCAGATGGACATCCCTACGCCCTCCATGGAGGCGACGCTAGAGCTTGAAGGCGATGTTTTTCCCCTGGACTGCGTGGCGGGCGAGATGGTAACGCCGAGGCGGGGAGCAGCTTCACAGCCCGTCGCCCTCATCGCAGCCACCGCCTGAGACGCGCCAGGCCAAGGCCAAGGGTGCCCGCTGCCACCCTGCCAGGGGCCGGGGAGCTCCTCGGGGACCTACCGGCCGTCCTCCGCCGTCCTCTCAGGCGGCCTGTCCCCGAACACACACGTGTCTGGGAAAGGTAAGCGCCAGGGCGGCGACTCCAGTGGGGCCGGGCACGGGGCGCGATGCCGTGGTGCCACGGGGTGGGGGACGCGCGGGGTGGAGGTGCCCCCGCACGCCGTGGGGTGGGCGCGCAGCTCCGGGGCACCCTCGCCCCGTGTTTTGGGGTGCCAGACACTGGCCTCCCTCCCTCGCCGGTGGGCCACGGCGAGCGCCGCGCTCGGCAGGCGGGTCGGGATGGGAGAATTTGAGGCGGCAAAGGGGAATTTGGGTTTCTTGCATTCTGGGGTGTCTCAGCGCAGCAAGAGGTCAGATGGTGGTGGTGATGTTTTCTGTTGATTTGCTGCTCCATTAGCGTCCTCTGGTTGGGCTCAGAGGCTTCCAGTTTGGCCAGGAAAGAAGAGCAGGAGCTGGATCGGGTCAGCAGATGCCCTGGCAGTGGCTGTAGCAGCATGAAGGCTGGGTATTCACAGAATATTTAATGGAAAAGTTCACTAAAGGCCTTTTCCCCAGTCGCGCTTAAGTCTCTGTGCGTGCGTGACCAGTGACAGGGTTTTTATACGTGACATAAATCAGCGGCTCGAATTCCCCAAGTCATCTTCTACCGGAGCTGTTTTCTATCCGAACAGGCATTACCAAAGTGAGGTCTCTCTGCGTTGAGGCAGAGAGGCCGGCAGCGAGCCCAGGGCAGGTATTCGCATGGTTTACAAGGCCTTGCTGGGGGCAGCCGCCGTTCCGCGACAGAGCCCTTCCCAGCTCCCCGTGGTCGAGGCCGGCGTGGCCGCCGGCGGCACGGTGGCTGGCGAGGAGAGCGCCGTCAGTGGTGAGGACGGCCAAGCCACACGTGGCGTGGACCCACCTGAGGAGGCCAGTAAGGGCTTTGAAGATCATGTCTGTTGTGCTGCATTTCACCTCCTCTCTTCCTGCGCCAGGAACAGCAATTCGGCGTTCAGCCTTGCCCGGGGGTTGCGGCAGGCAGAGCGGTACTAACTCTTGTTGCCTTTTGCATGGCCAGAGGTAGGCTGACTTTTTAATTTTTATTTTATTTTATTATTTTTCCCAACCACTTGCTAACAATGAATTATTTAAAGCTCAGCTGAAACGTTGCATGAGAAATCATTTGGCAACACGTGAGGAGGGAGCCGGGTAGGGATTGGGTTGAGGAACCGTGGTGACCGGTGGTAATTAGTTGCGTCAGCAGCAGGAAACCAGAAGGAAATACTGAAGAAGCTTCTAACAATTCAGGAAGGAGCATAACGGAAATTTGAACAGCAAGCCTGTTCAAATACCTTTGCTTTTCATGTGGACCTGAGGTACAGTTCAGCTTGCTCCGCTGAAGAACTGTCAAGTTCTAGGGCTGGAACTAGATGTTGCCCAAGCCCAGGCCTCAGGAATGAGTGTTGTGAGCAGGAGATGGTTTCAGGCTCAGGCCACCACTTCAACTCCATCAGCGTGGTCCTGCACACCTCCTGTAGAGAGAAGCAGCAATACATTTATTGGTATTGGTATTAAAATTCGTATTGGTATTGGTATTTTTATTAAACAGGGATTTAACAAAGTTTGATGGTAAATGCGGCAGTGTTTTAACAAGATTCGAGATGGCAAGGCACACTTGGTTATTTACTGCAGAGGACAGGGTCAGACAGAGCTGTCAGGGAGACCCTCCCATTGAGTCATGATGTTCAGAAAGTACCCCCTGGCTTTCTAAACTCCTTCTCACAGAGGAGTCCGGGTGTGGCTGGATCCAGTCCTAGTCCCAGACTTGGTCAACGGTTTATGTCTAAAGGATTATATATGCACAATCAATCCTTTATATCACTTAGTGAAGATTTCAAAGTTTAGCATGCTACTAGTCACCTACCGAGGATCTGTTGCAGCAAGGAATCTCTGAACCTCAAGGAGTAACAACCTTAGGTGGCATCCCTACCCAAGGGGAGATCCTGACGTGCAGCCCGCTGCCGTTCAGGAGGGCTCGAAGGGCTCTTGGGCTGCTGGCTATTTATGGGGTTAAGACTATTGATCTATGGTCGTATTTGCATATTGACCACAGAGCCAGCATTGCTCAAGTTAGGCCTTTGCTATTGGGTTGTTATTTGCCTCCCCAAAACCATGTTGAGCCCTGGACGCCACCATCACGACTACACGCACCCATTGTGACCACCACGGGTGCTCATCACTTGGGCAGGGTTATGGGAGGTAAAGATCAGGTGGCGCATGGAGAGGGGGAACATCTCCGTCTTGGTAAGATAAGCTCTTCCTGTGTATCAAAGGGGAGTCTCAGTAAGAACCAGACAGTAAGTTACGTATTTTGTTTTAGGGACCATTTTGCACTGAACTCTTGGATAAAATAAAGTGCTAAGGATCAGCACAATGACTCAAACCTAGGAGACCTCTGTCCTCTGAGAGAGGTCAACGCTGGTTTGACCTCCCTCACGTGCAGCCTTCCCACGTCCAGAGGCCAGTAATGTAATCACTACGGTGTTGCAGAAAGGAAGCTTCCACCACCAGGTTGTTACTGGTATGGATTACACACTCCAGGTTTGCCAGCTGCTGCCTAGTTTCTGCTTTTGGCAAGTCTAAAACAGGGGGTAGGTGCTTTTCTTTTTTTATTTTTATTTTTTTTTTTTCTTTTTCAGCCTGGGACAGAAGCACAAGTAGGTATGAAATTTCAAATCAAAATTTGCTCCTTTTTTAGATGCCTAAATCCTGATGTCCTGATTTTTGGTTCTTAATGTTAAGCAATATGCAGGAAGGAATTCAAGACAAGATTGCACCTGAAGCTGCTAACGGGCATATTCATGTGATACAGTCCAGCAGCTTAGTGGGAAATAAAGTATAGAAAAGTGACTGAAATTTGAACTTCAGAACGCCGCGATTTTGGTCATGTTGAGAGGGTTAGTCAAGAAAGCTCCTAAGGAAGGTGTACAGGAAGAAAAATCCTTAAAGATGCCACAAATTCCATTTAAGAACAATAATAGAGTCTGGAGGGCACATACGTTGCCAGCAAAAATAACACTAAGCAGGCAAAGAATAAACCAGTACAATGGAATGGCAGTACTGGAGAGCTTTCTGGAGTCAAATGGGAATCTTTTCAAACTTCAAAAATCTAACCTTAGCTTACCAATACATTGGTGCATTGATTAGTGTAAAGACTAGATGGAAGGGAAACTAAAAGGAAATACAGTGGGCTGCAAACAGCTAAAGGTATAAAATAAGAATGTTTCAGGTTTATCAGTCAGAGGAGTTGCAATAATTAATTGGTAGTTCCAAAACTGGATCGCTGAAGATTAAAGGCAGAAATTAAAGAAGATAAAGACATTGCTGAGAATCTAAATTATTTCTTTGCATCACTCCAGCACAGAGAATATCAGAGCAATACCTACTGGGACTTGCTCTTTTCTGGTAATCAAGATGTGTCAGAAGAAGAGCTGGAACAAATCGATAATTTAAAAAGCAGCAAATCATCAGCTCCAGATGGTACATTGAAAAGTTCTGAAGGAGCTTAGAGTGAAATAACTGATCTGCAGAAAAAATATGCCTTCCCTAATTAAAAACAGCTATTTCATTGGAGAAGTGGAGGGTAACAATTATACCCAAAGTTAAAAACAGGATTGAGATAATTTGAGGGAGCATGAACTCTCCTTACCCAGACATACATTTCTGTTTTATAAACTGGTTGAAAACAGAATGTGAAGTAGGAAAACAAGCCAAAAAAAAAAAAAAAAAAGGGAAGATGGTGTCATGATAGGATCTAGAGAGCAAGCTTTCTGCAAAGAAAAATCATGCCTCATAATTAATCTGTTATAACTCCAACCAGGCCAGTCTTGTCACAGACAAAGCAGCAGCAACCACTGTAGTTTAGAAGAACCTCAAGGGACCTTTGGCCTACGTAGGATCAAAGAGAGTGGAGCTTACTGCATATCCTTTGGCTGATGTGACTATGCCAGGCTATACGTCCAAGAAGCCTTGACCATCCTCGGCATCTCCCTGCTGCATCAGTTCCATGACTTGTTCCTGCTCTGTGCTGCTGTTATCCCACCAACGTGACATCAAGTCCTGCTTCCAGCTGCCCTGGGAGGTGAGAAACCAAGAAAGGGGATGAGTATCTATTTCCGTCCCCTGAGAGAGGTCAGCTGCTGGTTATGTCTGTCTGTTAGGTTTGTAGGTGTGAAAAGGTGAATATTGTTGAGAAAGCTGACACGCTGCTTTTAAATTTTAAATCCTACAGCGTATGTAAAGGCTGTTCTGGGGAATGGCAGGAGGGCAGAAACTAGGAGTTGAGGAGCATCAGTGGCAGCTATGGCGGGGAGCTCTTCCTGCAGGTAGCACCCACACAGCAGCTTTGTAGTGGATGCATACGTGGGGAAAGAGAAATATTGACAAAAAAGTTAAGACCCTCCAACTTGTTAGGTAAAGCCAGGGGCTGGCTGGCTGAATCCTCCTTACCACTGTCAGTATAGTACCATTTTTTTAAAAAAAGATATGCTGAAACAGCTATCTAACGGGAGGAATTTGGTAGTAGGGAAATAGAAAATGAACATGGCAAAGAATCTAACTTCAGAAGATGAAAGAAGAGGGGAAGCATTCATTTCCCGCCTCCCCCCCCCAAAAAAACCCCAACAGAAACAAACCCATGCGTGAATTAATCAGATACAGGTTCAATGGCATATCATTTAACAACTTCCCTGTATGTTTATAGTGAATACTCTGCATGAGCTGAGAGGAAAATGTCATCAGAATACATACCTTTACCCTTAAAAATGTGGTTTTTTTCTTTCTTGATTTTATGCAAATTGGGATTATTTGTGGCCTCCTCATTGTGTTCTTTTTTCCCACGTGCTGCTTCAAAGTCCGTCACCAGCTTCCATGCTGCCAGCGAAGGCTGACAAACCGCTAACGTTACCTGGAAAAAAATCACCGTTGATTTCTGTGGAATGGTTTAAAAAAATCCAAAACATCACAACCAACCCAAAAAACTTTAACAAACATTTCATGCCCAGACCCGTTGTTAGTAGAAATTAGTGGTTTTGATCGACTTCAACTGGTGGTTCTTCATGCTTTTAGACAGACAACAAAACTACTACCTCCTTATTTCCACTTCTCCTTTGTCCTTTGTTTTTTCCTGCTAGTCCTCCTCCTCCATTTCCTCTGATCTCTGCTTCCATGTATTCTTCCCTCATTCCTAGGATCTCCCCTTCCTTGCTCCCCTCTCCCAGGTGTGGGATGCTGCTGTTGCTCATCTTCCTCTCTACCAGCTCCTGCCTCCTTAGAGCATTGTCAGCTCACAGCTGTACTGACTCTGGTGCCCAGCCAGAGTCAATTATGCCAGCAAAGCTAATTAGAAGGCGCAGGATGCTATGCCTCACTCTTGAGATCTGTACATTTCAACATCGCGGTGTGCTCTGCTGACTAGGAAACGCTAGTTTATAGCAACATTAAATGATAAAAACTCCAAAAAAAAAAAGATTTAAAAAAAAATATTAAAGGCTTCTGGAATAACCCTGCTGGTTTTCTCTCTGCTCTGTTTTGTGCAACTATTTTCATATCAGTAAGAGCCAGTATACAGCACTTCTAGTGTTGCACTGGGTATTTGGTAGGGAACAGCATCAGCCACAAAACGCCTGGAGAAGTGCTATATTTATGGGTGATAAACTCCACTGTAGATTTTAGCAAGATTGTCTTTCACCTTTTCCTTTAAATTTTTTGTACAGTCACAGAAGGGAGGAAAGGATGGTGCAGAGGTGCCCAGGACACTTTTAAATTAGCTAGTTTAGATGCAAAATCAGTTTAGCCATGGCAGCACGGAGCAGAGCAGCATGGCTGATTCACTCGGCTCCCCCAGCAAGTCCTTTTTCATGCTCTTTTCTGCAAGAAAAGTCTCCCCTCTCTAACGCCATGGGACCCTGTGGCTCAGGGTGTCACAGAGTAATTCAGCTGCTTGATGTGACAGTTTGATGATATGCAGGCATGTGGGCTTTTCCAGATGCAATTTCCAGAGTTGAAACAATTACCCCTTGTCCTATCGCTACGTGCCCTTGTAAAATGTTCCTCTCCAGCTCTCCTGTAGGCCCCCTTCAGATACTGGAAAGCTGCTAGAAGGTCTTCCTGGAGCCTTCTCTTCTCCAGGCTGAACAACCCCAATTCTGTTGGCCTGTCCTCCCAGCAGAGATGCTCCAGCCCTCTGGTCATCTTCATGGTCCTCCTCCGGACCCGCTCCAACAGGTCCATGCCCTTCTTATGTTGGGGCTCCAGGGCTGCACACACTACTGCAGGTGGGGTCTCACCGGAGCAGAGCAGAGGGGCAGAATCCCCTCCCTCGACCTTCTGGCCACGCTGCTTTTGATGCAGCCCAGGATGCCGTTAGCCTTCTGGGCTGTGGGCGCACATTGCCAGCTCACGTTGAGCTTCTCATCCATCGACACCCATTTGCTGTACCTAAAACTACTTTGTGCTGGATGACACGATAGGACGTTGGTGGTGGCTGCCTAAAGCAATTCTCAAAACCATTTTGCTCATCATTACGACCAAGAAAATGTTCCTTCTCAATAGCAGGACTATGGAGTGGGAAATAGAGATTACAGGCACAGTCCTGGGGAAAAACTTTGTGTTAATTATCAATAACATCTTGTAAGCTCTTCTAAGATGTCCAAGTTGTGAATGTTTGGCTGGGGTCCAGCTAGCAGAAATATATACATATGGTTTCTGATCATCCTGCCAGAATAAGGCAAATTGTAACTATACAAGTTGAGATTATTTTTTTCTCCTCCCTCCTATCATGGCTTAAGGTGGGGTCTTTGAGCTGGTGAACAAGGTGTTGTTTGTTTGTACCTCCCAAAAATCTGGAGTGGGAGAGTGAAACTTCAGATTTTGTGTCTAGGAGAATTTGCTACATAGTCTTCTACTTGGAGAAGCCAAAGTTAAGAGAAAATTAAAGTCAATTTTTCCAGAAGAGGTGCATTATTTCGTCTGGTCAGTTATTGTGAGTTTGTTTTCCAGAACTGCTGAGTTCAGCTGGAACTTTAGGTGCTTGGTCACTTTGAAAATCATGCCCAGGGTTTCCAAATCCAGGCAAAGGGCTCTGATGGCTTATGTAGTAATTCTGGCACTGAGGATGAAATAGAGGCTCTATCTTCCAGAGGGACCCTCTTACTTCAAGGACTTCAGGGTTTATAACTGCTGAAACCTTGCTGTTTAAAGTCCTTTCTATCTGGGGGTAAGCTGAATTCCACCAGGAAGTACCGTCCCCCAGTTAGGCCCAAATAGGACACTGCATCTAAGCCCCCTTTAGATTATTATTTGACACTTCGTTTTTCATGTGGAGATCATAAAGAGTGCATGATGGAGCCTACATCATCTTCTCTAAAGCCTACTGGGAGCTGGTGTCCTGAGAGGACAACCAGAACCTATCAGTTTGAATTTTATTAGGTAGGCAAATCCTTGTTTCACTGTACAGTAGCTGGGTTAATACTTCGTTCTGTTCTCTGTCCAGCTTTGACTGGAATCTCAAATGCTGAAGCCAATCTGACCACTGTAATTTTATCTTCTGGTTTTCATACTTCGGCTTTCAGTTGGCCACACTATGTTGCCATCTTGTTTTTTCAGTCTGGGTGCCTCCATTTAGATCTTCTGAAAACAAGTTTCCCCTATTCTGGCATGCAGAACATTCCCAGCAAGTCCTGGCGACTGGTTTCTGGGGACCTACTTGACTTTGAGATCACATCCTGGAGGATGGAGGTATAGCACTATAATTGGTTTCTCAGAGTTGATTTATTCCTCCTATTAGTTGACCGCAGATGAGCGATTCACTCACTTAACTTTATATTGGCTCATGAGATTGAAGAGCCCTTACTTGCACTCATATTTTAAACGTCTCCTACCATTCCTGTATAAACAGGCTGTTGAATGATAATAAGTTTGAACCCAAAGTACCTATTTTCTTTACCACACCGAAGTGTAGCTGAAAACATCCAAAGTTCGGTGTAGCTGTTAAGAAAGTGATTTTCTGTTTTTCAAAACATACCGTTGCTTTTGTTGATGTTCCCCACTGGAACTCAACAAATGTGTATTACTTTTATTACTATGATAACACAAGCCTGTAAATTTCTGATGAAATTCAAAGAGGCACTTGTGTTCCCTTCTGCTTGTAATTAGGGCAGAGCAAATAGTTCAGAAGGAGACCCTGACCTCTTAGGGGAGGTCTGGAGCCCAGCTGGAGACTCCAGACTGACTGCTGGAGACCAGCAGTTTGTCTGGGGGCCACGGTCATGATGCCAGAGCAGGAATCGTGAGACTCTTTAGGCTTCATTACTGACTCTGATGGAGATGTTTCCTCTAGGGCTCAGGTTTGGTTTCCCATTACATCAACGACTTAACCTAATTTTTTTAATCAATGAACTAACATTGATTAACCCAGAGATTCGGGTTTGTCCTTGAGCCTTTTTCTGCAGTGCCAGTGACAAGTCACCGGTGACGCTAGGTTTCTTTGTGCTGTCTCTGTGTCCTCTTTGGAAAAATGGGCTGTATGTGGTGGGATGCACAGGCTAAAAACCACTGTGCTGCTGTGTCACAACTGGTGTGTGAAACCTGGGTGGATTTCAACACAAGAGTTAGGCAAACATTGGCATCTGCATGGAGGTGTCTACATGTGAAAGGACTGTCTGTGCTCTGATGATGGTCAATGATGGTCAGCCAGTATGGCCAGAGGGGTCCAGAGAGGTATGCAAGTACCAGGGGCTCAGTTCAGTTGCTTAACCATGAGCGTCTGGTGCCATTTGAGCTGCCCTGGTGTAAGTGGGACATCCACAGAGAGCTGAAGATTTGGCACAGGACTTCTGCTGTTCTGCAGTGGCAGCTGTGGGCCACACCGGGCACGTCCAGCTGCCGATTCACCCCATCAAACCCAGCTGGAGGGGGGGCTGAATCGCTCTTAATGGTCTGCTCACTGTATTGGTGAAGGCTCCCAGCCATTGCAACCTGGGCACATCACTCGCATGTAGACACCTGCATGGAGGCATCTTCACCTCCAACTGAATCCAGTCCCTTATGGCAAAAGATACAGGTCTGGCTCCTGGAGATGTTTAGAGTTAAGTATCTAGGTAAGCAGCTCCAGAGGGCAACATATTCAGCCCATTTTTAATACCTATTACAGGATGAAATGAATTTCCCTCTGAAAGTGCCTTTCCTCACACTGACTACAGAGAAGGCCTAGGCATATTATCTGTTCAGCTTCCAGGTTAAGAAAGTGAAAAGTACCTCACCTTTAGTTCAGATGTAATCCTTTTAACTCCGCTGACCCAGAAGCAGCTTTCTTTAGTTACCCGCAGGAAAGGCCGTACGGGAGACCTGGTAGTGATATTCTGAAGCTCAGGAGCATCTTGAATATTTCTGAACTCTGCAAAATGAAATTGACTTAAAGATAGTTGGAATTCACCTAAGCGTAAACTAAAAGCTTACTGTTTTCCCTTCTCCAGATCAAACATTACACCCTTCCAGCCCAAAATACCTGTGGAAATGAGAATACTTTCTCGCTCTACTTCCCTGCACAATTTCAGTCTTCTTATCTCCTCCCCCTATTTTCCTCCTTTTTGAAAGATGGAAAGACCACAATTTCACTAGGGTTGGACTTGGAGACATAGAAGCCGTGATGGCTGCTGTGGGATTGATGAGGGAAGTTTAGTGTGGGAGTAATGACATTTTCAAATTAAGGCTGGCTGACCCAGATGCTCTTTATAGACATACCTCATTTAGAAGCTTAAGTGGTCAAAGTTTTAAAAGGAGGTGGGAGGGGAAAAACTGAGACAACTGAAAAAGTGCAGCAACACTGAATGTCTGAAAAGTGCCATAGGGACTGCATAAATCTACAATTCACTGGTCACCCCGGGGACATGGGGAATTGGAAGTTGTAGGAAACTAAAACGTAAATCTTCAATGGGTGTAGACTGAGTTAACTCCAGTGGGTTTAATTTTACTGATGCCAATGAGAATGAGACTCTCACCAGTGTGGGCTGATGGCTCTGGTGAGATGGTGATAGTGTCAACTCGATATATCATTAAACAATATTATTTTGCCTCCATAATTGTCCAAAATTTTACTTTCTGCAGTTGCTTTGATTAGTTCATCTTTTTCTCCGTATATGGTGATGATGGTGAGAATGACTGGAACTTTAAACAGAACCCACTTATTTATTCTTGGTTTACATATACATAGAAAAAACGCACATTTATTTATCAAGTGGAGTGCATACAGCTATTGGGATGAAAGAGCCAAGCACATCTTGGCAGTTAGCAGTTTCTTCATGGTCACTATTCTGTGCTGAGATCCATGCAGGTGGGCGTATATATTTGTATGGCCTTCTAAGGAGACCAAGCAACAACAGGACACTGACGGTTTGCTGTCTGCATTCCTGTGGTGCCTTGTTTATAAAGAGCCTAAGTGATCTTACAAGCTGTAATGAAAAGAGGGTCACAACAAATACGACGTCAGGAACAGTGCCAGGCTGCTGAAGTCCAGCATTGGCAGGGGATTTGCACAAGAGCTCTCTGGCAAAAGCAAGAACAGAGTAGAGATCCTGGGTCTGGGCTCTACACCGTGAAGACAAGACCCTCTGTAGCAGTCACCTGGGCTGTCCAGGTTTCCCTCTGCACGTGCTGGCTATTACAGTCAAGAGTGCTGTCTACTAAAGCTGTTATCAAGGTTTGCTCTGTGCAAATAAACTGTAACGCTGTCACTTGATGGTCTGGAGATCCACTAGGTTGGTAGGGTGTGATTGCAGCATGAGCCCCTGTTTGAACTCCTCTCATCTGGGACCACTGAGCTACTGCGCCGGTGTCCACTTGAGGAATACTCTCCTGTGGGATGCCATGTGCTGTTGGGAGGTACCCTGGCACCCAGTGGTCAGCCACACATGGTGATGGAGCCAACTGTGTTCCCTGGTTCTAACTTGCTGCCGTGACAAGTTGGAAAAGCTTGGAAAAGAGCAAAAGTTACTGTGCTGGATGAATAGCTCTCAGTGTCCCC
The DNA here is from genome assembly GCA_013398295.1 of Chionis minor. NCBI lineage: Eukaryota > Metazoa > Chordata > Aves > Charadriiformes > Chionidae > Chionis > Chionis minor. Next base: position 722,952 of record VZSF01003827.1, read on the forward strand.
TGGGGGAACACCTGGGAGGATGTCCCATCCCAGAGAAGCTGCTGAAGGTACGTGCAGAGACGCAAGGTGACAGGGATGCTTTAGGCACCCTGAAGTGGGAGATAACATAACTGGGTTGTGCAGCATAGCTGAAAATGAGATACTTCCCATGAATCCGTACCAATTGTTTCCCTTCACCCCCTCCACGTTCGTGCCTCCCTCAGCTCAATCTCATCTTTCTTTCTTCAAACCAGCACCAAAACGTCTTACTTGCAAATTTCCATAGGCAGAATTGGATTAAAATAAATAAAGCACCTCTGCCTTCACATCGACTTTTACCACTTCTTGTAATTCTTTGAGTTGATTTTACCAACTCTTTACTCCTCCAAATGCTGTCACAGCTTTCATACGTCAGCACAAAGCTTAGGCAACACCATCAATCAGCCCTGCTGCCTCGGGGCAGCAGGTGCCTTGGCAGGAGTCACTTGCTGGAAGGAGAGGTTTCACTCAGGTTAGGCTGGTGGGCAGAAGAGTTGATGTCGGCAGAGGAACTGGGAGAAAATCATGGCCCCTTGCACATGGGGGGCAGCTAACTCTGTCACTGGAAAATATCATCCTCTTTCGGAATAATACATCTGACAAGCGAACCCACCTTCACTATTCGTTTGGATCATGACAGGAAAATAAACTCTCCTGTATAGAAGACACTGCTTGTCCTTCACTTACGTAAGTCAAAGTTATGGCTTCTGGGCTCTCAGGGAGCGACTCCTTTTCTCTGTACTTTTCCAGATCATTTGATACAGTTTTGTGGGGCTTTTTTTTTTTTTTTTTTTAAGGGTCTTAGAAAAAAAGATGTATTAATTACACAAATGCTTGGTGGAGAGGAAGGCTCATGTCAAAAGGTTTAAGCTTTGGGTTCAATTTGGAGGAGTGCCTGAAATTTAGCTCTGAACCAGTGGCAGTCTTTGAATTTATAAATAATAATATCCACCTGAGATTCTGGTTCAAAGCGAGAGCAAGACTTTTATTCTGTTCAGGTTTCCCACTCTCTGCTTATTGCCACAGCAAATAAGCACTTTTCAGGCAAGCAACAAGTGGCATGAGTAACGACCATGGAGCACTTATTCTTGCTTCCCAGCAGTTTTGGTGAGAACGGCCAAGGTCTGGCCATTCAGGCCAAGGACTTAGAAAGGCATTTGGTATTTTTGAGGACGCTTGCAAAATTTAATAAAAATTATCTCTGTTTGGGAATTTGTCTGCTCTTGGCTGGCCCAGGTTAATCAAATACAGGGCGCAGGATCAGCATCCCTTCCATTCCCCAAATCTGCGGAGTGAGCGAGAGTCCGTAACAAAGTCTTTAGCCGAAGAAGCTGGTGCCCAGGAATGGAGTGCTCAAATCAGATAAATTAGAGTCCGAAAACAGCTGAAGGCATGACAATAGGACAGGAATAACACTTTAGTTATGATAAAATTGTGGGAAAATGCTCATGCATTTAAAAATCCGGAATTTATGTTTTCTTGCCATCTGAGCTGAAAAACTTTATAGGGTTTAGAACTGATAAGTGAAATGCTGCATTTGGGACTGGATACGTGATAAAGTTAGGAAACTCAGAGGGGACTTTTTCTAATTGGTAGCACCCTAGGTAGAACTGTGTGTGGTGCTATGTGCTGCATAAGCAAGTACGTCCTTTCAGCCTGCTCTTCCTTGCATGCATGTTTTTGTGTGTATTTGCCAATTCCTGCTCCAACACAGATAAAGTCCTGCTGTAATCTCTTGGCAACAGGCTCTCTGGGTGGATTTGGGAATTTTCAGCTTATGGTAAGGCTGGAAATGTCACCAAGGAGGGCAATTCGTACTAGTTGGAGATTTGTGTTTCCATTGTCAAGAAAGACAAGACAGACAAAATGTTACCTCTCTGACTCCCGTGCACACTTGGTCTGAGCACAGGGCTGAGGGTATCTAGTGGTACTTTAGTCTGAAGGAACTCTTTTTTCACCTGCAAAAGGTGAGCAGAATTAGGAGCGTCTTTTCTTTACCACCCATGATTGAATACTATTAGTAGTTAATACTTGTATCGAATCTCAGATAATTGCTAAAGTGCTGAACTGCTGTCTCAACTTATCCACAAGCAATTAATAATATTGATCACCCTCCATTGACCCTGAGAGTTAATAACTGGTTTTTCCCTTAGTTTCCCTTGATGAATGGTGCTTTCTATGTGCCAGCTTTTAATTTTGGCCAGCTGTCAGATCACAGGATCTGATCCTGCAGACACTGAAATGCAAGCAGCGCTTGCTGCAATGGCTGTTTCTTTGGGATCAATATGACTGTTTATGTCTGGGCTGACAAAAGTACTTTTTCTATGGAATTTGGCCCGGGGAGAAGGCTACACAAATGTTTGTGTGTGAGTCAATTTACTTGAAAGCTGGGTAGGATACATGTGTAAAGATTTGGGGCTCCAAAAGCTGGGGCTTATTTTCTCTGTCTAATAATAAAGCGGTTCTTCTTTTTCCCCCAAAGTCTTGCCTGAAGTATGCATCACGGTTAAGACTCAAAATAGACAGATAATTGAAACAATTTATTTGTCTCGTCTCATTTGGAGGGACCTTTAGAGGTTTTTTTGCTCTAGGTAGTCTGAATAATATCTTTTTCCCAATTGGCCTTGAAGAAACTGAAGAATTGGGTTATGGTTACCTTTTATTTATAGGTCATCCTGCTTACCTAATCCTCATCTTATTGCTGTTATCTTATAATGAATCACTAGTACTGCTCTTGTTTTGTATGACACTTTTCTCTTAAACTCTTAAACTCTATGTGCCTGTACACTCATGTGCATCCCTCTACTAAAAAACCTTCTGCTGAGATTCCTACCACAAGATCAGAACTACCGCAAGGCTGGAAATGGAGAATTTAGCAAGCAGGGTTCTGTCAAAGTCTCTGAAACATGTTCATTCTCTGCTGCAGGAAAAAACAAACAAATCAGGAATGTCTGGAGTGGCACTACCAACCCAGATCTTGGCATCACTGCGAAAAGCTTTGCAGAGCTATATTATCCAAGAGACACATAACGAAGGAGTTTGGGGAAGAAATATACGCCTCCACATCAGTTTTCTCACATCAGCACTAACACCCGTTGGCAGAGCAGTACGTGGGAATGATGTGCTGATAATCTCGGGGCTCCTTCTGCAGAGCAAACGGAGCATGTTGTCCCAGAAGAGCAACCATCCAGCCCTTCTTTAGCACTGATTTGTCTCCCCCATAGACACATATAACCGCCCCCCTTCCTCTGGACAACTGGCATTGTCTGAAGGCACCTTATCTTTGTAAAAAGCATCTTGACAAACTATTCAAACACTGCCTCTTCCCTGCCTTTATACTCATTTATCCCCTCCCCATTGCATCCTCAGCTAAAACAGATTATTGCAAAATCCATTTAAAAAGCACAGCAGTTTTCTGCTGAAAGATATCTAGAGGGCAGCAAATCCAGAGGGAAATCTCATCCTTCAGTGCAAACGAAGCCTCCTCTTTTATTTCATTTCTGAAAAATCAAGCATGGAGTTACATAAAGGCTTTTTTCCCCCTCTACATAAACCAGCAGCAATAATAAGATATCTCTATAAGGTTGAGATATAATCATACCTGGGAGCAAATTTTTAATTTGATTAAAGCTTACTGTAGTGGGCAAAGACTCTGAAGTTCAGGTGTGAGTTAAGAAGAAACTGCTTGGCCATCTATAATCCTATCTGAAAGCAAATGTATTTTTAGAGTGCTGCTGTGTGACATGGAACGCTGCCGAGTTATTTGTGCATAACTGCGGCTGATGCAGAGGATATATTTAATTCACTATTAAAATTGTGCTACTGATTGCAATTCTGCCATTCTTCATGTTTGGTTCAAATTGTAGTTGGCCAAACAGTAACTGGGATCCAATTAACTGTTAGCAATGGAAATGAAGGCTTCTGTGCCATCTTATTTTATTGTGTACTGCATTATTCAGCACACTTTTGAGAAGTGTTTCTTCAATTACACCTACTGACTTTCATCACCAGCAGTTAATGTGTACAGTAATAGGGATGTCAGAAATCTCTATGAAATCTCTATCTCGTCTGTGTTTGGTAATTGAGGTTTGGAGCTTGGTCATCGTGAAGTTATCAGAATGCATAAAAAATTATAAATGATAGTTTAAAAGTATCCATGCAAATTATTTGAGTTTTTACTCCGTTTTTGAAGGCTTTTACTTGAATTGTGTATGGAAAACTGACATTTGGATGTCGAGAGGTGCAAGCAGAGGCAAATCAGTGCAGCTTTGTGTGGAGGCTGACAGTAACCAGAGGGAAAACCAGACAAGCTCCTCTGTGTGCACTTGGGAATGCCAGTGCCTAAACGAGGAAGCCATGCTGAGTGCCTCGAGGTGCATCTCCCAGGACATGTGCGATACAGCTGGGCCGTTCGAATTTGACCCATCTTCAGTCCAGGCTGCAGGCATAGAGTTAGGGAGCCCAGGGGAGCATCCCCAGGTGCCAAAGCCCCGCTTCTGTTTCAACCTGCCAGGGGGGACATCTCCCATTCCTCGCCTCCCAAAGCAGCAAAATGGGGATAATGAACTGATCTCTGTTGGTCTGATGTTTGCTTTTACATCTACTGATGAAAAATGTGATAGGAGAGCTGTGGGTGATTGTTATTATCAAGGGACAACATATTTGCATTGAAATAGGAAGGGAAGAGAGGAGGACTGGGTCTGCGTGATGAGTTTTTTGCTGGGGAGCATGCCAGAAATGAGAAGGATTTATGTGGTACCCTGTCAGCGAGTATGGCAAAGGCTATACCAGAGCACAGGCAATTTCCTGCTAATTGCATTTCTTTTAATGTACAAACCCCTTTTCCTGTCTTGTACATGTGGTGGTTTTGCACAGGTGTCATTACAATACATTAAAATATCAGGGAGTTTTTGCCACTAGGATAGTAATTTATTACAGAATATATGAAAGGCAGCGACTCCCTTAAACGCCTGCTATGTCTGGACATCCGTCTTGTTTCCTCTGCAGGAAAGATTCCCTTTCTTCCTCCAGCTTTACTACGGTTTTCCTTTTGCCTTTGTTTATAACGTGACCACTCCATGGTTTTCCAAATCAGCTCCAAGGTGTGAGGTGCTGGTTCAGAATGATGCGCTGCTGAAACCCACCAGCCTGCTACTGTTTAATGGCCATATATAACTGGTTTTTTTGTTTGTTTCACCTTTCCTTTTTTTTTTTTTTTTTAAGATGTTTAATTCACATAATTCAGGCATCGGGCACTGGAAGAACCAGAAGATTTTGGCCTCTGAGAGGCGTCAGCCTTTCCTCCTTGCAGAAGCAGGGTCCTCCTGGCCAGCTGGGGGCTGGATGTGCCCTCTGACTTGTACAGAAAGAGGCTTCACAGCTGGGATATCGGCTCAGAGCCTGATCCCGGAGGCAAGATGCTACTCAGGCAGAGTGGAGGGGGGACAGAGCACGCAGAGGTGCGGGGAGGCAGCTGCCAGGGCTGTCTGGGCAAGGGAAAGTGGCTTGCAAGGAGGAGACCCCCTGCTCCCGGCATGGCTGGGGTGCAGGTCAGTGGTTGCTGCGGGCAGAGAATAGTTGGTATCCGCCTGGGGTGGGAAATGGTTGTAAAATAGGGAAAGGATGCCCAGGCCAGGGATCTCACCCAGGAGATGTGACTTCTGCTGACAGCACTCTGTAGCATCACCCTCAACTGTACTGTCCTGTCCCCTGGCCGCGCAGAATGGCCCATTTCACAGTGGGAGCCGACTGCAACAGGGCTACCGTGCAGACTCTGTCTGGCCAGTAGCAGGTATGTCTGATCTGTGAGAGTTTAAACTCTTTCGGACTCTTGTGGTTGCTCAGAAAACTCTCGCTGCCTTGGGCTTCGTAGGTTAAATATAAACACTATTTACATCTGCTTAAAATCTGAATTGAGCTTGAAATTTATGTTCAGTCCAGCAGTGAATGTAGCTGCTGTTAAATTGCTCCATTAACTATAAAGCAAAGTTTAATCTGCTGTGTTTTACTTTCATGAAGCGCTTCTAAGTGCTGGTAATGTTCCCTTTATTGCATTCCTTTAACTTTACAGGAAACTGAAAGCTTTGTCCTAAAAAAAAAAGGAAGATCTTAGCATTAAAATACCCATGAAAGCAATGCAAGGGTTCAAAAACAAAAGAAGCAAGGATCAGCATTACCAGGAATAATTAAGAGGAACATTTGAGCAACTTGCTACTTTGCCTTTTCCTTTCCAAATATCCAGCATGGTCAAAGAGCCCTACTAAGTAGTTTACCTCAAGTACCGGTGGAAAAGAATACAAGTGCAATCCAGAAACGCAATTACTTTTTTCATTCCGATAGAATTTGCCAGCTTATAACATGGAGTTAATTGCCTCTTTTTTCCCCCCTTTTGTTCTGTAATGGTCCTTTGCATAGGTTTAGTCATCCTTGAGGGCAGCTGCTCCATCCATACAGCAATTGCCAGATGATTACCTCTTTAATGTTTTCACTGAGTACTTTGCTGGTTAACCTCCTTAACTGGAGAGCTGCTTATTGATATTTATGTCTTGTCAGCATAAAGGTTCATTAAGCATTGGCAAATGACATGTTTTCATATCTGCTGACACTAGGAATGCAATATGATCAATTGCAAATTGACTTTAGTGCGGCAATAGAGTGCATTTAACACACATCAGTGCATCATTTGTACAACAAGAGCTGGAATTTTTATGGCTGTTTATGTCTCTCTAATATCCAAGTATAAATTCTCCCAAGTTGGGCAATTCTTAGTGAAACAAAATGCAAAACTCAGTCCAACAAGCGATCCCGTACTCCAGGCCAGCTCTCAGCACAGGCAATTTTTGGGTGGCAGGATGCTGAAGGTGGTGAAACAGCCCTGATGGCCTCAGCGCTGCTGGGAGCTAGAGACCGACTGAGGTGTCTCTTGCAGACGTTTTCTCCCTTGCCTTGGGCTGTGCTGGGGGCAGCTCTCCGGGGCTCTCCCTCGTTCTCTGGCCTTGCTGGTCCTTCTCCATCAAGAGGGTAAGACGGAGCCTTGCCCACAGCCCAGGCTGCTCTGGAGATGGCTTGTGTATGTGTGAGTCCCAGAAGCTGAGCTGACAGCCACCTCCATGGCCAGGTCCTGATGGGGGTCAACGATGGGGAGTCAAGATCTTCCAGTCTCTTGGGTCTTTTACTGCCCTGCTGCTCACTCTTCTGGTAAAGAAGCCAAGCTCACAGTAAACTGGGTCCAAAGTGCTGCTTTCTGGTATTTTCTTACTGCAGCAGCAGCTCCTGAGGAAGCTGTGGTTGCTTTTAATGGTTCAACCCCCATGTCAAGCTGACAGCCAGCCTTGGGGATGGGGATGCTGGGTTTGGAGGGCAGGGCTCTGAAACCTCTCCTGCTGCACGTGGTGACAGAGCACCCACTGCGATAGCACTGTCGGGCACTGGGGATCTCCTGCGGTGTGGAGGTGTGGGGTACCACACATCCGTACCAGCGTTCTGATCTCCTTTCTGGGATGAGCTCTGACCTCATGCCAAAGGCAGCCAACCAGTGACTGTGTCCCTCGGGCTGGCTACTGCCCAAAGCTGTGGCTTTACATACCAGTTTTGCTGGGTGTCCCTCACTGGAGTACAGGTTCCCCATCCTGTTTCCTTCTGGCCAAAATTTCTAGGAGCTATTGCTATTTCTGCATTTCTGAGACTGCTCTCTCCTTTAAACGGATGTGCTTGGGCTGGAGTAGGGCACCTTCACAGACACCTCTGAATCTCTGCACCCCTTTCTTCAGAAATACGTCTCAGTGGCAGGGGTAAAATTTTCAATTCTGCAGATCCAGGCAGATTATATGATACAGCATTGACATTGGAGCTAGGAAAAGCATATCTTTATCTTTAAAAAAAAAAAAAAAAAAAGAAGGAAAATATCCTTTTAAGCAAAGGTCTTCATGAAAAAACATCATCAGGTTTCAATTTAACACAACACTGTAAAATTAAAGAAAGCCATGAGTGCAGGCGGCAGCCCTGGGAACATCCAGTGCTGATTTACTATGCCAGGACATATCTCCTGTAGAGTTAGATTATTATTTTTCTTCACTGCTCTGTCACACATTGTTGCATGCCTGATATTCCTCACCAGAAACTGAGAAAAAGCAGAGAGGATTTATTTGCATTAAGTCCATTATGTTATGTACTGGAGGAAAAAATTAATGGCTTGTGTTGCAGTCTCTTAGGGAAGAAAGCAAGATCTTTACGTTACTTTAATGGGGGTAGCTTCAGTAACTTAAAATCTATATGTAAGTCAAAGCATCTTGACATTCAGCTGAAGTATCCTGGCTCTTATCTTATGCTTTTCTTCAGTTGGAATATTTGCAATATGCTCTTGGCTTTATATGCTGTGTTAACTTTTTGTGTAGTCTTACGAAAATGAAATTACACTTCAGTTTGTCTCTTCTGCATGGAAAGGACATGAGTGTCCAATCTAATGTGTTTGGTTAGTGATCTTCTTGAAGAAAACTTTAAGGGCTGGAGCCTTCCTCGTTATAATTAGTCTCACTGAGTATCCAGAGTCACGTTTGCTGGCGTGCAGCTGAAGTACTGGTCGTGTCTGTTTGCTCTCTGTGGATTGAACCATGTGAAACAGCATTGTTTCAGCACCATGAATAACAGAATGCTAAATTAATATTATGGCTCCCTAACAAAACGGCTTTGATGTAAGATTCCAATATCCTTATTTTGTTACAGAGCCATAATACTAGTTTAGCGTTCTCTTATTCACGGTGCTGAGACAATACTGATGGACTTATTAGGGGTACAGCTGGGGAGTTCAGGCTGAGGTGGAGTCAGACAGGTGAAGGCAAATTTCCATCCAAGTTTAAGACTATAAGGTCGATCAGATGGCGGAGCCAGTGATTCCAATCTTGGTTATCAACATGCTGATTCTCCCTGCACCTTTTTCCCCAACTCCATTGTTTTTTAGCACAGAGCAAGGCCAGATCCTGCCCCAGGGAAAGCCGCAGTGCGCTGGCAGCACAGGCTGCAAATTGCGTGTGTGAACAAGTCATATTTTAGAAAAGGGGAAAAAAAGGTGCCCACTGGTCACAAAATTATTATTTTTGTTTAAGGAAAACAATGATAGACTTGCTAAAGGTTAGAAAGGTGAAGAAAAAGGGGCCGTCTAGGGGCGTTCGAATGTCTAAGCAAAAAGTGTGGTGATTCCACTAAATCCTTGAGAATTTGACCAAACTCTGCTTGTGCACCCAAGTAAGTATAAGCAACATTTCAACATTTGGAAGGAAAGAAGGACGGAAGAACAACAGCCCTGTGTGCTTTCAGAGCACACATAAGTTCCTTCACCAGGAGGGATAGTAAGTAAAAGGTATGGACTGAGCCAGTAATAACCAAACAGTTTGAGATCATGCGGAGCTCTTCCCGTTTTCTTTTCCTTTCTTAGAACCAATTAAAAAGAACTTTTATTTCAAGAACAAAACTGCCTGAAAGATCAGGAAAATGGCTAAGTAGAAAATTTACAGAGAGCTCTCACTCTGGATGATGATGCCCACTGGTAAAAACATGCAAGAAACCAAGCTCCTAGAGCTCTTTAAACCCATCTCTGAAAATCTGCCGGAGACCTGCCGGGGCCAGGCTTTCTCAGAGGCACTGCAGACCCCATTTCTGCTGTCTCTGGCTGTCCAAATCGCAGAGCCGGTGCCGGGCTGTACGACAAGGAGGTACCTTTCCTCCGGGCTGCCTCCAGAGCCCGGGCAGAGCTGTGGTGCTGTGCAGACGGAGGACACTGCCTCTGAGATGCTCTGCAGAAACCAGCATGGTCCAGCTAAGCAGTGGGGGCGGAGATTTGTCCCTCTCTGGCTTGGTGTGCATGTGTGGAAGCTGCTGCCCATCCCGGAGTTGTGGAGCACTAGCAGACATGGAGCAGGAGACACAGGAGACCGTGGTCCCGCTCCGCGCAGCTCCTCAGGTTCTGACAGACAGGAACCCGCGTTCCAAAGTTACACGTAGCTGTGAGGATGAGGAAGAAAATTGACCAGAAATACCAAAAGGACCAGTATTTCATTAAGGAAGATGGATTTATTGACTGTCTAGACCAAAGTTAGTTTTTTATTCACACTTTAAAAGTTTTAATTAAGTTTAAAGTTTATGCTCACACTGTCTAGCCATTCCCTGGTTAGTTTTACGAAAACATTAACCTTGACATTTTGACAACTTTCTTCCTTTCATTTAGTCTCTCATTTAAAGTTGTTCTCATTGTCTGTGGTTTAGCGATTCCCTTGGCCCGCTTACACAACCTGAGCCCTTTGAAGAGCGACAGCTCAGCGTGCCCGCTGGCAGCTCCCGGCACGGCGTTTAATTCTCAGCTCACTGTGAGCGGTGGAGCTCTGCCTCTGCGGCACCCCACCGGAGCGACGCCGGGCTTTGCAGGCGGCGATGCGAAATTCGCCTCCACGCTCGCGCAAGCCGCTTGTGAGAACAACATGCTGGTGCCTTCACAGCTTGCAGGACCCAGGGGCCAGCAGAGGATGTGGCCCTCACCTCGCTTCGGTGCCTGGGGCAAGCTGTTCATGTTGTCCCTCCTGTCACCATGTAAACACACCAGTCCTGTACCTCCCAGCGCCGTCTGCCTCTCTGGAATGTGCTGGCAGCGCTGGAGCTGGAGCTCCAGGAGCGCTGGAGGCCTTAAGCAGTCCCTGGGAAATTGTGCCCTGTGCTGGGACAAAGATGTGCAGCATTAGAGGATGCTCTGACAGTTCCACGTCTTAACTTGCCCAAAATCACTGAAGAACTTAACGCAAGACATAACTTAAATCCTTCCCGCTCCAGCTTTCTTAAGATATTTAGGCAGAAACATAGGCAAACTATGTAGGACTATAGTGATGCAGGTGGGCGATGTGAAAGTCATGCTGGTGTCTTTCCATGGCTCAGGCCACCTAAACACCTCATGAAAGCCTGAGCCTTTACATTTTACTGATGCGTTTCTACTCGAGCGTTTTTCTCTGCAAAGCTGCCGTGGTTATTAATTCATTAGAGTTCACGAGGTGCCAAGGCAAGGCATTTGGGTGTCAACAGCAGCACGTTGATAGACAAGCAGGGGGAGAGAGAAGCTGTAAACATGTTTCTAGGGAGACAGGGGAACTCACCAAATCCTGCAACCGCCTGAAGAAAGGAATAACCATCACCTCTGCATCCTTGCACAACTCGCCTTAAGACTGTGTTATGTCAAGGAATTGCCATTCCAATCCCAGTGGCTGATGGTAAGAAGCTGGTCTTTCAATTTTGCTGGAAAAAGGGAAGATGAAGGCTTTTGGTTGAAGAGAGAAAACAGAGAAAAAGCAGTAAGACAGCATCAGTCAGACCAAACTCTCATGGGAGGCTGGAAACGTTGCTGGTAGGAGCTGCCAGAGGACAGAAACAGCTGCAGAGGAGTTTGGAATGTAAATAGTGTGGTGGTGGCCATCGAGGGCCACCTTTTCCTGCATGTCCTCTCCAATTCTCTTTCAAATATTGTCAAATATTGTTGATGACTGGATGAAGCAAGTGCACCCTCTGGTTCCAGTTTTGGGAGGGCAGGATGAGAGGGCAGAGTCACCTGCTCTTACTGAAGATAACTTCCTAATTGACGTGTGAATCAGAAGCTAAGAAGAATGGTGACATTTTACAAAGTTAGGGCTACTGGAAAATGTGAAGGATTCTGCCTCATGTAAGGCCAAGAGGAAAAGAAGGTTGGGACTGCATTTTTAATATTGTTTGGGAATCTAGGTCCCCAAGACAGACAATGTACATCCTTGTGAGCACGAGGGAGCACGGGGGAGAGTGCGTGACCCTGTGTCATCATCTCCCTCCTGGCAACGATAACAACATGTTTATAGCTGGAACATGGTCCCTGTTCCCGGGGTAAGGAGAGGCAACAGGGACCTGAGGAACCAAACACACACCACTTTTAAAAATCTTTGCTCCTGAACAGCAAATACATCTCTCTCTTTGCATAAAGTGAGCATCTGAGGATTAGCTAAGAAATAGCAAATCACAGAATCACAGAATGCCCGGGGTTGGAAGGGACCTTCAGAGATCATCTATCCCAACCCCCCTGCCAGAGCAGGGTCACCTACAGCAGGCCGGAGAGAAACACATCCAGGCGGGTTTGGAATGTCTCCAGAGCTGGAGGCTCCACCACCTCACTGGGCAGCCTGTTCCAGTGCTCTGCCACCCTCAAAGGAAAGAAGTTTTTCCTCACGTTAAGATGGAATTTTCTGTGTTCCAGTTTGTGCCCGTTACCCTTTGTCCTGTCAGTGGGCACCACTGAGAAGAGTCAGGCTCCATCCCCTTAACACCCGCCCTTTAGCTATTGATAAGCATTGATAAGATCCCCTCTCAGTCTTCTCTTCCCCAGGCTAAAAAGACCCAGGTCCCTCAGCCTTTCCTCATAAGAGAGATGCTTCAGTCCCATGTCATCTTCATAGCCCTCCGCTGGACTCTCTCCAGCAGTTCCTTGGATTTTGGTACTGGAATTAGGATTTAGAGAAATCAAAAAAAACCAACCCAGAAGAACAGATAACACTGAGGTATCAACAAATTATTTGCTCTGCCATGCAAAAGAAGAAAAAGACTGCCCATAAGCATCTTGATTAATTCCGCAGCATCCTGACACAATGCCCTGTGTCGGAAATGCAAATATTTTCTTTAAATGAAAATGTTTTTTTAATCACTCCAGAGATGATTCATACTGATATATACCACTAACGATTTATTTATTATTTATTAGCAGTTTATTAATATTATAAAAATCTAATCTGTTTTCTTGTATTAGTTTCCTACTTCACCTATATTGGATTGCAAAATTTGGCTCAGTAAACCATCTTTTCAACACATTTGACCTGTACTGATAAGAATATTGATTTTGTTTTAAAGAACCTGGCGTGGCATTTAAGTCTCTGGTATCTAATTCCCATCTCTGACACAAACTTGATATATGATCTTGAATAGAAGGTTTAATTTTTTGTGCCTCATTTACCTCTTTGTAAAAGATGACTTTTGGGAAGAGAGCTCCTGAGTGTCATCCTCCTAATAACTGGAATCTTTCTTCCAGTTTCCAGGATGGATGCATTGGTGGTAAGTTTGCATCCAATATCTTTTTGTCAATATCTCTATTAAATTAAATAGTTCTTTTCCTCTCATGGTACTTAGTTCTTGGATACCTTACAGACTGCAACCGTCTCCTCTTTCAGCCTGTGTTTTACTGTGCAAGACAAGTTTTGTAGCCTTCTGACATGAAAAAATGCTCCTCTGATCATCTCCGTAAGCCCCTCCATGCTTCTGTTTCTTCTTGTGTATAGTATTCAGACGGGATTCCTCTAGTGTTTTGTGCAAAGTTCCAGCAGGAAATTTTGCAGAAATGCTTATTCCCTCAAAAATACAGGAATCTTTCTGAGCCTGTTCATTCATAAAAATACATAGGACGAAGAGGCGTGCACTTGTGGTACCCCAAGACCATGTCTGCCATTCTGCCCTCCACCCCTCAGCGCACAAGGAAGGTCTGGCTGAAAGGTCAGCATTCCTTAGGGGAAAAGCCTGCAGGGGTAAAATAGGGAATCGGACGCTATGGGGGTGCACATGGCCATAGCCAGCAGGAGCCTGCCTTCATGGAGTGCCAGCAGCCCCACAGGCAGGGGTTGGAAAGGAGGTTGCTGCTACCAAATGGAGCTGGGACGGAGTTTTGGCTGGTGTAAAGTGCCGCCCTTCTGCAGGGTTGGGAGCAGGTGTAGGGAGTTACCTGGGCTGAGCGACGGTGCTGTGCTGTCAGGGAAACCCCAGCTGATGCATTTAAATGCAGTTAACGGGGCAGCAGGGGGTAGTTCTGCTCTGGAACAAACAAGATTTTCTCTAGCCCCTAGGAGACAGGTATGGCCTGCTGTGCTCTTCATGTGGTGTGGAGCTGGGGTAAGGGGAGGATGTTCGGGACAAAAGTTGTCAAATGGGGGGTGGGCTTAGATATGGCTGCTGTTTCTGGGATTTAATTGGTGATGGCTTCTATTCACGGAATACAACAGCCGTGAGCAACTTCATGCAGTCTTCCCTTGTGCAAAGTTGTTTCATTAGAAGATATTCTGTAGTGACCGCTGCTTCTTATTTACTTTTTTCCTAAAGTCTTTTTTTGCACTTTCAGTTCTTGAACTGCTCTGTTTTAGACTTTAAGTCTTGTGGATTATTCCTTCAGATTAAAGTGTTTTGTTGTGTTTCTCCTTCTTGTTTCTAGTGCCGAGATCACAGTCAAAAAGTGTCGCCGGTGAAGATCTGTCTGTGCAGCTAAGCAAACTGCTCATGGAGAAAGCTCTAAATGAAGCAGGTCAGTTACACATGTGTAGTTTTGCTCTCCTGATTTAGGAGATAATTTCTTTGTGAAATAATGCAAAATTAAACCTCTATTTGTTTGGTTTTGGTTTTTTTTTTTTTTTAAGAATTTCTTGTGGAAAATGCTATCTAGAAATATTTTTTTTTCCTAAAGTTGGCTAGGAGCAAGCTGGACTTAAGCACTCTTAAGCCTGAAGAAAATAGAATGTGAATGAATAGAAATAGAAAGGGAGGCTCTGGGATACCTTGTCTCTGGTTTCCCCCTAACTTTGGAGGTATCCAAAGCTTCCTTTTTTGGGGAAAATTTAAAGCGTAGCTCCAAACAGGCTGGTAAAGGGTATCTGTTTTTTAACATGCCTCTGTGCATTTCATTTCTGTTAGAGCAATTCCCTTTTGGTCTGTGCGTGTGTACCTATGCAGGATGTCTCTCAGGGCAGCTGCAGTATTTTGCAGTATCATACGTACTGGTGGATTGCAAATGCCTGTGAATGGCTCAATTTTTAAGAGAAGCTGGTTGGGTTGGCATTTTGCTGCCTGGACAGGAAGGCGTAAGTGCACTCAAAGAGGTTTATACTATGTGACTGTTGTTTGACTCAGTGGGGTCTTTTCTTGATCTATACAATCGCATGACAAAAGCAATGTTGAAAACCTGCATGGCTCAAGTTCCTGCATTTTTTAAACATAAAGAACCGGTACCTTTTGTGCGTAGGTGTGTTTGTCTTCAGTATGTGCCTTATGAGGGTCTGATCCAAAAAGTTTCCATGGGGTTTGGATCAGCCATAGTGGTGTGCTAGGACAAACCATGTTCTGACCCATCAGAGTTAATACAATTAACCTGGGAAAGTTTTCATTCTGCTTTATAGTCTCTGGTTTCAAAACATTTGTCTCTAGTGGGAAGGAAGCTTGAGTCTCCTGTTCTTTCAGGAGTATTTTGTCAGTCTCATTCCTGATCAGATTGCTCTTCAGTGCTTAGAAAGATGCACCTTTGTGCTAACACTAAATAAACAAAACCCAGCCCCAAACACAGAGCAGTATTTTGCTTTCTGGAGTCTACTCCACATGAAATGCCAAGATATCTGCACTCCCAAGCACATAATACCAGCCTGCTCTGTCAGAGGATGAACCTCTCTGACCACAGCTAGAACAAAACAGTACCTTGAATAAGAAAACTGCTCTCCCATGGAAGTAGCTTGTATAAATAATGTTGCTGGGTTCTCTTTTCATGCCATCAGCTGTTTCTTCATCCCCTAACAGAATAAAGGTGAGAAAAGCTGATTCTAAATTGCAGTTGTGAATACAAACACTTCAACTTTTTTTTTGCGCACTTCCTCTTTTGCAGAAAACACCCTTTGCGAGGGCAAAATCAAATCCAAATTCTCTCAGAAAAGAGCCTTGGCCCATTGTTCAGCTCTTTTCCAGGCCAAGCAATTCTTTGCTACTGAATTATTTACTGAGGAGGAGAATCAGATTTAATCATCGGAGGAGCATTAGAATCTAACAGGGCTTTGAATACATATTTAAAATGTTTAGTAGTGTGTGTTGGCTTATTCACTTAAAATCTCTATACACCGAGCTTTTCATTACAACCTCAAATGAGGTTTACCCTCATTTTCTTAACTTTCCAGACTGTAAGATGCTTTTCCTCAGCTTTTTGTTCTGCCCTGGGTGAGTGGCCATTTGTTTTGTGCTTGAGGAATCGGAAGTGAGATATTTTCCATGGTACAAGGTTCCCTTACACAAACATGGGGGGTGTGTGTGGTATTCTGTGTTCTAATTAACACAGGTTGGGGTGGGAAATCCCACTGAGGCAATGCTCTTTCTGCTGAAGACCATGGTGTGGTGGTTGCAGTGTTTTTGGAAGATTACCCTGTTATGCTTGAGAAGCATTTAATAGCACTACACTGGATGTCTTGCTCATTAAACGTCTCTTGTAGTTGTTCTGTTCCTAATGCAATCGAAGCTAAACTGCACTAATGCTTCTTTGTAGCTATTGGCATTTCAAAAACTTACACTTTAAATAGTTCCTTCGCTTTTCCTCAAGATTTTCAGAGTCTTCTTTCGGATTACTACTCAGAATGAAAGACAATGAAATATTTATTAAGCTTTCTGGGAAAACTCTGGAGGCAGGATTTACTAATAGTGAAAATTCATTATTGATGCTGTTGTTCTCAACTGATAAGCAGTTCTATGCCTGCTTGTATTTTATTTTTCTTTTTTCTTTTTTTTTTTTTTCAAGATGGCATAGATTGCAGCTGCTCACTATCAAAAATCCTTCCCTGGCTCCTGAGCTGGCAGGAGACTGAATCCTTTGTGCTCAGGCTTAAAAGCTGAACCTCCTGACCTGTGCCTATAAGCTCAGCTCTGCTTGTATCAACTAAAGCAAAAAGAGATTCTTGTTTATGTTGTCTGCTCTTCATACGTTTCTCCCAAGGCTACTTCAGATTGTCCAAAGCTGACTTATCTCTTGATGGCCAGCATCTTTTTACCAACGCTTCACAAAAGTATTTCCATCCCCTTTGTCCTGACATTGACTTCTCTCTGTCCCAGTACAGCAGTCGGTGATCTAGCCCTTCCACCAGTCTGTGATCTGACTGAGATTGGGGGTATTATGATTATGCCGGGGTGGAAATAGATGGTTTTTGTTATTGCTGGGATGATGGGCAGAACTGCACTTGCAGAAAAACTTCTAGATCCCTTTCAGAGATTTTTTTGAACTCCTAACCTTAATTTCGCTTTCTTAGCATGTGCCTGAAGCATGTATGGCTAAGGGGATGATCTTGGAGATGAAGTGATGCAAACCCAGCCCTTGCTGATGGTTAGAAACTCGAAGTAGTGGTTTGTGGTGTGTGTTTTGGTTTGGTTTATTTTTTTTGGTTTTTTTTTTTTTAAGGACTTGTTCTCTGGACGATGTGGCTCAGGTTTTACTGTGATGTAGCAGGGATTAAGGCGTTCATGTGTAACATACTCTGTGTTAGAGAATAATGCAGTCCTCAAATATATTGATGTTAAATCCTTTATTTTACTATCAGTGGTCTTATGCATGCAGTAATATTTCAGTGCAAATTGCTGCGTTGTATTTAAATACAATAAGAAAATCCTATATAAAACACAGTGTTCCGAATTCAAAGCATTTTAAATCGGTGTTCCTAAAAAATCTGACTCCCAGTGCTCCATCAGCAGAGTGATCTGAGCAGGCTGCCCCTTCCTATACACCGCAAAGGGACGGAGGAGTGAGCACAGACCTGATTCTCCTGAAATCTGCCTGTCTTTTCTGGGAGAGAAAAAAGCAGCATGGTATGTATGACAACTGCAGGTGCATAAGCCAAATGGTGGTCTTCCCTTCTGCTTTTTTTATCCCACAAATAACATCAGTTGTCTTATTAACTGTCCTAAATTAACTACAAAATCCATTTCCCTCTAGTGGGAGGCACAGAACTCCTTCAGAAAGTATAGACTGCAAACCATATATTGCCCGGCTTTCGTTAAAGATACACTTTGATGAACCCCTCCACCTTAAACCAAACTTTTTTCTGTTCTGGGTAGGCTGGAAGTATGTGCTTGATGACTACAGTTTTTAAAACGCAACCCACCTTACAGCGATTAGAGTTCTGGTACGCATAATCACTGCACCTCAGTCACTCGCTCCTGGTGGGAAATTCCTTGTTAAAATTAAATGTTCTTTTATGCCCCAAAATGGATAATGTGTTTTGAGCAAAACCACAGTTAATTTCTATGAGAAGGAGCTCATTAGAGTAGCTGAACTTTCAACAAGAAGAGTGGTGTGAGATTTGTTATCTAGCTAACTTTAAATTTTTTTTTTATTTTATTTTTTTTTTAAAATACGTCTGAGAGCTGTAGGGTTGGTTGGAACCCAGAGGTCTCTGTGGCCCTCCTCAGCTTCAGTGAGGGGATAAGCCATCCCTTAGTAATTACGTCCTGAAACTGCAAAAGACCGAAGCCTTTACCTCTTTTTAATGTTCAGATCTGTTTTGGACTCTCTTCTCACTTTATCTGTGTTTAATTAGAATTTTAGAGAAAACACAGCTTTGCTGCTAGGGTAATCATTCTGGAATAATTTCTGAACCTTACCATGAAATTTTGCTGCTCCTTTTTTGAGGAACGGTTCTTTCCAGACTGCTGCAGCAAGTCTCCTCTTCCCTGGCCAAATAAACCTCTCTAGAAAAGGTTTTCGTGCCAAGTGTAGGCAAAACTACAAAGAGTTAAGTTAAATTCATAGCCACAAGAAATTCCCTGCGCTTGCTATGCTCCTGGCAGCACTGTTGGCCCTGGCTCATTGGCAAGTCTAATTGGCGCTCTGAGCACGGTGAGGTCCTTCCACCCACGCCGGGAGGCTTCAGCCAGGCACGGCGCTCAAGGAGCCGGCGCGGCGTAGCTGCTATCTCTGCTTGTTGAGTTGACATGAGACAAGTTATTACCATATAAATGAGATAAGGTCTTAGATAATTGCAGACTGAAAGTAAAACTGAACTGGACTGTTTGCGGCTGGAAATCTTATGCGTACCTTTCTATCTTCAATATTTTATTTTTTTAAGGTCTGCATACTTTTTTCCTTCCACCCATTAGCCTACTCTATAAATGATATAAAGAGCCCTTATGTTTTCCATCAGACTATCAGTTATGAATTGAATTCTTTACTTAGGAATCTGGAACTTGCCCGATGCCTTTTGCTTCTCTGCTGGTTATTATGAAATGTGTATGCAGAGGTAATAAAATTGCTTTGAGGAAAATACGAATGTCAATAACTCTGACCAAAATAATCCAGCACATTTGCTTTATTCCATTTTCTTTAGAAAAAGTCAAAGAGAATATCTTTGGCTCATTCATTCGTTGTCCCTGTGTGGACTAGTTATATGCAAAATCGGGCGGGTGAATTCAGGAGATACTTTTGCTCTAGGTTCGCGTTTTCCTTTTCTGTTCCCAGGCATCTGACTGCAGTGTGGTGTGTAAGTAATTGAGGAAAAAGTGATATTCTACTCCATTCATCTCTGTGTTCATCTTCTCCCTCCCATATAGGACAGAAAATCCCAAGAAAAGGAGGGAGTATTTTCACGTGTCTCACCAAGGCATGGTGGAATATTAAGGATCACTTTTAGGAGCTAAAAATAGCGGTTTCTCTTTCAACTGGCAATCAACAAGCAGCCTGTTCTTGCAAGGGAGAAACATCTGGTGAGGCAGCCAAGCAGTGAGCACCGAATCTCTTATTCGTTCTGTGGATCAAACTGGCAGGTCAAGGTCAGGTCTTCCACACTAAACTTGGATGAAATTCAGTCTTTTGGAGCAGACTTGGATGGTTATTATGTGCTTATACCCAGGAAACGATGCATGAAGTAGGACACAGGGCTTGTGCTGGATGAATTGTGGGAGGCTTAGCTCTTGAGCCAAAGGGAACTTGCCAGCAGGACACAGGAGTTAAGTCTTTATCTTCATTAATAGCAATGTGAAACCTAAAACTCCCCTAGGCCTAAAAGCTGATTTAGAGAAAACACAGTTTGGGTTTTTTGTGGTTGGTGGGTTTTTTGTGCATGGTCTAGCTGAAGATTTAAGCAGCAAAAGATGAGTTTCCGGAAAGAATTGTGAAGCTGTGGAACTTTCTTTTTGAGGAAGGTACTGGAACCACCTTACATCTGTAATAGGTGTATAGGGTGATAGTTATGTAGTGCATCCAAAGGGACACGGCGCTGCATCTGCTGGCTCTGCTGCACTATGTATGTTCTTACTGAAGGTAGGAACAGGCCCACCAGGAGCAGGATGGCTTTTTTGCTCCCCAAACCTGGGGTCCTGCTGCTGGAGGCAGCTGCCATTCCTCTTGCAAAAGTGTCTTTGCCTGTAAGTTACCTACCAAAATTTCTTCCTCCCTCTTCCCCAATTGTGAATTTGTTCCAGAACCTGTCTCCTTGGGTGGTTTGAAGACTTCTCGTTTCTAACCTTAATATATTTGTGGGCAGTTTGTAACCCTTTGACTAAATCAAGTAGATGACATGAACCCATAGTTAGAAAAATAGTTTTTATACTACATATGGAACAAAATTCTGAGCAATGAATAATTGCATATCATAAATAAACAACCAAATTAAAGCTCATTCTGAATGCCAATCCATTTTTGGGATATAATATAAAATTCTACAAAAGACTGCCTGAGCAGACTTTCTCTTTAAATGTTATCCATCTCAATTTCTAAGGCCACTGGTCCAGTATTGCTGCTTATGCTTATTATCCCGTTTCACGGTGTCCTTCACTTCAGTTTGATGCCTCGCCTGCAGCAAGGGGATTGCTGAGGGGCTCACTTTACTTCTTCGTGACTTGGAAGAACAACTAGAGGAATACCAAGCCCAAGAAAAAAAAGCTAATACTACAGTTTGATCACCTAAGGTACTTACGTTATTACAAATTTTAATATAAATATATATTTGAAGAGATTTTTGAAAGACAGGTCAGATCTTTCAAAGAAAACTGGCTCTGTGTGAAGAATAAGGAATGTATTTCCTTGGAACACAGCGAGGCTTGAAACACACAGTTCTCCCAATGTGTGAGTCATCCTATGGATGTTATGATGTCCAGAGGATATTGAAACATAAACAAGAGAGAACATCGGATGGCATGAGAAGAAACATCAAACAGTAGAGACAGAGAGTAATGAACACTAAGATTAATATTTCAGCAGTCTATTTAAAACCCTGTTATTACAGTGCTCGAGGCGTTAAATTTGCTGGGCTGACTAGTGTGGGAAATCAGGGGGTTTTTTAAACATTGTGCAGTCTTGAAGAACTTGCAGAAGTTTTCAAACAAGCTAATGCATTATGCATCTGAGTTGGACAGAAAAAAGTGTAAATCCTACATATAATAAAAATTGATGGAGGTGTAGAAATGCTTGAAGTTGAAAATTAAAATATGAAGAGCATCCAAGGAGATGAAATCTTGTAAAGAAAGAACAGTGAAGACAAAGGAAACTTTAAGAACAACTAAGAATCTCAGCACAAGATTACCCAAGGACATTTAGGATGTGCTTTTCCCACTGGTTAAAGTTATTCCTCAAAGTTACAGCTAAATCATCAGGTTGTAGGAAGCCAGAAACAGTCAGTGGCTTAGTAATTCCATGTTGTTATCGATAAGTAGCGGGGTATATATTGTGGCTCCTGAAGCGGAGCGTGAATGCTAATACCCTCTGTACAAGACTGCCTGCTGTGGAAGAGAATGGGGTTCTGGAAGTATGAGCTACAGTTTGTCCCACCTCCCAGCAGAGACAGCTTTCCTATCTTCTGTGTTCCCAATGTAAGAGTTATTAATATGCATGCAGACCTGCCTTCTTAAAGAGCTTATTTTATACTACAATGAAAGCTGGAGCAGAAATCTGATGTGCTCATTAAACATTGGGAAGCAAATGGCGTTAAAACCAACCTCTTGCTGTTGGCATAAACTGTCTCTTAGTGCTGAACGAAAAGGAGTTTATCTCTCCATCTTATTTAAGATTTGGTATGAGGGAACAATATGATTTCACTTCTCTAGGCTCCTTTAATTGTGTGAGTGTGTGTAGTGCTTTATGGTTTATTGTGTGACTCCACAACAGAAAAACTTGGGTCCTAATCTCTTCATTCCTTCTCATCTTCCCTCCCTCCTCCCCATTTTCTCCCTCTACCAAGAAAAAGAATTCAACAACCTTTCCTCTTCCAATGAAACAAAACAGTGTCCCCAAAAGCACAGACAAAAAGCAACTCAACAAGCAGATAAAAATTAAGCACGCGCCGGACACTGTGTTTCATAGGTTCTAAAAGAAACTTTTGCCTTATAAAAGTTTGACTTTATCCTATTTACAGTGTTTGCATTAGAGGCTTAAGTTTAAGGTATCAGAGCTGGGCCACAAAGATGATTAGGGGGCTGGAGCATCTTCCTTATGAGGAAAGGCTGAGGGAGTTGGGTCTCTTTGGTCTAGAGAAGACTGAGGGGGGGGTCTCATCAATGCTACAAATACTTAAAGGCAGGGTGCCAGGAGGAGGGGGCCAGTCTTTTTTCAGTGGTGCCCAGTGACAGGACAAGGGGCAATGGGTACAAACTTGAACATAGGAAGTTCCATCGGAACATGAAGAGGAACTTCTTTCCTTTGAGGGTGGCAGAGCACTGGAACAGGCTGCCCAGAGAGGTGGTGGGGTCTCTGACTCTGGAGACATTCCAAACCCACCTGGACGCCATCCTGTGCAACCTGCTGTAGGTGGACCTGCTCTGGCAGGGGGGTTGGACCAGATGATCTCCAGAGGTCCCTTCCAACCCTTAACATTCTGTGATTCTGTGAGCTGGAAATTCCGCATTATATTATCAAAGACTACATACGTGTCTGATGTCACCGAGTTGAGGTCACTGAATATTTTCCTTCTAACCTTCTCGTTGGTATCTCTGTAGCAGGAAAGGGGATGTGGAGGGGAAAGAATCGAATGAATAACGTTAGCTGTGAACTGAAGCATTGGGGCTATCTGCAAGGACCGAGCTCAGCCAGGAAGGATTAAACAGCCGCCTACAGAAATGCCTGCCCTCCTCCTAGCCCCTGTGGCAGATGTTTTCTCCAGCAGCGCAGTGCGGCTGCCTGGAGCCCTGCTTGAGCCCAAATCTGCATGGGAGCACTGTGGTGGTAGCATGCGGAGCCCCTGATCGGTCTCCTCCACAAGGGCAGCTGCTGCCTTTTTATTTTGCAAGTTCCCAGCCTGCTGAGAGGAGATGCAGGCAGCCAGAACCTGCTGAGCCTTTCTGGGTCAGCGCTGAATCAGAGTAGCTGTCACTTGGGCTCTGTGTGCCCGGGTGAGCGTTCTCGAGGAGGGCTGGAAAACCCTCGTGAAAAATGACTGAATGAAATGAAAAAATGACTCAAAAATGACACTATGACTGAAAAAGTCATAGTGTCGGCTGTGATGTGCTATAACGAGGGATCTGCAAGTTTTCCAGTTGCCCCATCTTCTCCTTTGCTGGCCATCTCGTCTGAGTTATACCTCCTTACTGCCAGCACCTGCTTTCTGTCTGGGCTTCTTAAATGCAGCCCTAGAGTCATATCCAGCCTTCTGACACAGGATTGTGGGGTTTTTTTCAGCATGTGAATCTTTTTTTGAGTCTTCCTGTGGAATTCTCCAAAGCTTTTTTTCCAATCCTTTTTTTTTTTTTTTCCCCTGTCTCTATCAGTGAACTTTGTTTCACAAATTTGTTAAGATCTCATTGCGGAACAAAACATTAACAGTCATAACCACTGTGCTACTAAAGTCTTTGTAGCCTAATTAAAAGCAAGCTCTAACTTGGAGCCTGGGTGGGTTGAACGCTCCTGTGTGACTTACAGCAAAACAACTGCTTCGTTAACGAGTGACCGGAGTGTCGCTCTGAACAGGACTTGTTTCAGCCCCGTGGTGGATCGGCTTGTCCTGTGTTTGATCAGCCCACATAACACCAACACGGGGTTTGCAATGGTGATGGGTTGGTATGGGGGTAGGACCTCTCTCCTCCCTGAGATCCAGGGCCAGGCTGGACCATGAGGAGCTCCTTCCTTCTCCACATACCTGAGTCTCTTCTCAGAAGGATGCATAGGGATCGCAAGAAGAGGTGATCACACCATCTCCCCTGTGACTTACGGGTAGGACATGGCAAAGGCACGCACCCGGGGACCAGGATAAACCTGTCTCATGCTGAAGCCAAAATAAGTCTTAAGGCTTAAGTCAAATAATCAGTTTTCTCTATGTCTTGTTGGAATAGAGTGGGAAGATGCATTCGTATTCAGATTGCACCAGTGACTAATTTTGGAAGTTACGTACTTCAAAGGTATTTAAGAGGGCTGCAGTATTCACAGTTCTCCATTTCTTGCCCTTAGCCATCTTTTTGCTTAACTTGTGCTCTTTGGTGCAGTGATTCGAAGACTTGGGACAATATGCATGTCTGGAACAGAACAGCATGTGGCTTTTGACCGTTCCTGTGACATACTGTCACCTGCAGAAATTGCAGCCTGGGTTACGGCAGCAGGGAAACTGCAGAGTGTGACAGGTCAGGTGTCATCTTGGAATTTGTAATGTTGTAAATCTGCAACTTAAATTGGGTCAGGAATCCCCTTTATGCAATCTCTATTCCCACCCGAGGACCTCCAGGTCTAAAAATAGCAGAGAAGAAACTGTCAGCGTGGGGTTACATGGTGAGGTTAATAATAAAAATATACCCAGAGTGGTTGTGGGCGTTTCTGAAAATGCTTATTTCAGGCACGTGCTGTCTTAAATGCCTATTTACCCTTGTGCAAGTTGGGATTTCTCCTACGGCAGGTCATGGGGCTGAACATCAGGGGCCTGGATTAAAGCTTAAAGGGGAAAGAGGTGGAACAGTGAAAATGCCCAAGTAGGTTTGCTGTGTGGAAAGTTGTTACCTACATGTGTACGGGTTGCAAGGTTTTACATAGCCAATAACAGGTGGCCTGTCTTAAATTTCTTATCACTGTGTCCTTTTTGTCCACGTACATAAGTGTCCGTAGTTTCATTATGTGGGATATAGGTTCCCGACCCTACGCCTTGTGATTTATTGTGTGACATGGAATACTTTCTGCACTATCTATGTTCAATTCAATGTTTTAGGGCAGGAAATCATACGTGGTATTTTTTTCTCATGTCTATGAACTTCTTTGTGTCAAAGTGTTTAAAAAATGGATATTTGAGTGGAACTTGTGATAAAGCAGCAAATGTTTTGTCAGAGGCTGCAGGGCTGGACTGTTCCAAGTCCTAAACATAACTTATAGCAGGCAACAAACACATACCACTTATGCTTACCGTAGGATTACATCAAAAACAAATGCACTGAAATTAAATAACGTAAAAGTAATGAAACGGTCTTCGTTCCCAAAATTCTCCAAATATATCTGATGCTTATATTGTGATGCTGTATTTTGACAAATAAGAAAAAGCTTATAGAACGTTTGGATCATGAAACGCTACTTAAACAGTACTAGGCAACTACAACTTTATGTATCAATAAATACTTAGGCTTTTAAGAGACCTTGAGAGCTATTGTTGGCTATGAAAACATCAGTTGCTGTCCAGAAGAACAGTATTGGAAACACTGATTCAGTAAAATGTGCAACATAAACCCCTCAGAGTAATAAACAACATAATAAAAACTGTCAGTGTTGTAATTGTTTAAAAGGTGCCTTCAAACCTGAAGCGGAGACTGCACAGTTAGAATAATGACTGAAGATGTGAGGGATTTATGCTGTGTTCTCTCCTTGCCTGTGGATTTTCTGTGACCTGTCTGTGTAGCTTGGCTCCCTGAACGCTGGCTCAGATTTCCAGCTGAGCTGCTGCTTCCCGAGGTTACCATCTGCCTACCACGTGTGTGTGTGCTTTTTACTTCGTGCTTGCAAGAGGTTAAAAGCATCAGCTTCAATTAAAAAGATGAGGCTTTGTGTACTTTTTTTTTAAATTTATTTTGCATGTGTGACAGGTGATGACAGCGGATGCAGCTTCGCTGGCAAGTGGGACCTCGTCAAGTAACGGTAACTTGACTGGGTCCCAAAATGGGGACAACATTCCCTTCCCACTTCGTACTGCCGAGCCCTCGTGTTCTGTGATGGGAGCCATATTATACCAGAGACAAGCGTTTGTGGGTGGTTCTGGATAAAGGTTAATTTTCCTATTGAAGGAGTACTTAGTCATGCAAGAGATTTTCTAGCTTGAGTTTGGCTTGCTGTTAGTCACTGCTCCACGCATTTCGCTGGCTTTATGCTTGTGGCCACGTCTCCCTGAGTGGAGGCAGAACACGCCACGGTGGCGGCTGGGGAAGGTCTCCATCAGCACCCGTCTTTCCAGGGGTGACGTTCCCACTGAACGTCCACTGCCTGCTCTCTGCTGGTCACACCACACTTGGGACGCAGGCACGGTTGTCAAGAGGTTATTGAAGAGGAACTGCCTCGTAAGGGAGACTTGGGATTAAATTATGTGTGTAGGTGCAGGAGCTGCTGGGAAAAAAATATTGCCTCTGACAGAGATGTGGCTGGGTTTGATTGGAGGAAAGACCTTCCAACAACTCAAGTAACCTGTTCTCTTGCCTTGTCATGGCTTGTTCACTGACTGGCAAAGATGTATGAAAACACTTATTTAATGTGTTCTTTCTCCAGCCATGGATGATGGCTAGAAAAATTTTAAATCCTATTTGCCTCAATGCTTTCTGTAAACAGTTATTGCTGTTAAAATTTCCACATAAATTGTAATAACTAAAAATACTATAGGAGTTCATATACATATTTTATAATTTAATTTGTGGTCAATGACAAGCAGCCAAGCAGGTTCTGTTGTGCGAGCACAGCGTGGAAAAAAGAAAGTTTTTAATCTCTGTTTTAGGACCCTGGGGGTGTACGTTAAGGCTGTGTCGATCCTTTCACTTTTTTGTGTATTCCCTACTTATTGTCACTTAAAGCTGTCTGATGGAAATGCAGATCTTGGCCCCTGTTAGACATAAGCAGTAGGAAACTAGATTTCCATGAAAACAAGTAATAATTTAATGATTTCTCCTGATAACTCTGCTGAGACAGACATGACAATGGTCAGAAGGGTTCCAACAGTTGTTCAAGTGTCTGTGAACTTTGTTCTCCCTCAGGTTGGCAGACTTTAGTATTATCCCTCGTCCTTGGGGACAGAGCTCAGGCAAAACTGCCAACCTCAGCAATGACAGATTTCTTTTTTTTAAGTCTCTTGTCATATCTGTGTGCGAGAGTGAAGTAGGAGGTTGCTGTAGGCTTGTCTAGCAGGAGGGTGCTTTGCGAGAGCCCTTACACGAGACACCTTTTAGCTCCTTCCTCCGATGTGTGAATCGTGCCAGTGAGCGTCACGGTGAAGGCTGGGTCTGTTACTCCTTTCCTTCAGTTGGGAAGACGCGCTGTAGGCTGTCTTACGTCTGCCGTCTGTGTATGTGTTGTTTGAAAGCAACCTGTACGTGGTCTCAGAGCCGTGTTCAAACCTGATGATTCAGGCTCAAAGCAAAGGCAAAATTCCCATTGCTGGGTCCCCCCAGGGAGAGGGCCCAAGGGATGGAGGAACTTCTTTCCTTGGAGGGTGGCAGAGCGCTGGAACAGGCTGCCCAGAGAGGTGGTGGAGTCTCCAACTCTGGAGACGTTCCAAACCCACCTGGATGCCATCCTGTGCAACCTGCTGTAGGTGACCCTGCTCTGGCAGGGGGGTTGGACCAGATGATCTCCAGAGGTCCCTGCCAACCCCTACCACTCTGTGATTCTATGATGTGGTGGAGAAGGGGTAAGCAAAGAGACAGGCAGGGACTGGCAGGCTGGAAATGTTTTGGGTATGTTGTTTTATTGTGCTTGAGAAGCAATTCTGCCTGGCGAAATGGAGTGAGGAGCAGAAAGTTGCTGTTTTAACGTATAGCAGTAGTGGCCAGTATCG
Source organism: Chionis minor (assembly GCA_013398295.1). Taxonomy (NCBI): domain Eukaryota; kingdom Metazoa; phylum Chordata; class Aves; order Charadriiformes; family Chionidae; genus Chionis; species Chionis minor. The sequence continues at coordinate 750,725 of VZSF01003827.1, forward strand.
GGCTGATAAAGTTTCACCCTAAAAGAAAAAGGAGGTTGGATGCTTTCTGCAGAAACCTTGTGCAGTGGAGGCCCTTTGAGAATTTCCTCAGCACAGGAGGGCTGTGCCGCTCGTGGTGCGAGCCAGAGAGAAGGCTGCTCAGGAGCCAGGAATGTCCTGCGGGGCCCAAGAGGCTCCTGTCACCAGGCTGGTGGCCATCCACGTTGGGCATCACCAGCTGGCAAGACTCGGCAGCCTAAACCTGTGAGTTCAGGGTTACCGTGAGAGGGGTAAAATGAAACTGGTGGACGTAGTAAAATTAACTATCTGGATGAATGGGTTGTGAAATCGATATTATAGTTTGAGGAGCAAGTGTTGTGTGTTATTCTGCTTATCTAAATTACTTGTCTTTTGAAAGCGGGGTTTCTAGACAGGGGCTTCAGCCGGTGTTTTAAAAGCCACCTGACTTCTAACTCACCCACAGACAGTCCCAGTGGAAGGATTAGATGTGTCCGAATAAGATATAAATGCAGAAACATGCATGGATTTGTAGGGCATCCTGCTGCATGTAAGTTTTTTGTTAATGGTGAGGAGATTAAAGAGAAACAATCCTACTTAACTTTTTTTGTTTTAAAATGAAGAAAAAGTGTAGCTGGTAGAGAACTGTGATGTGTTTTGCTGGACACTTCCCTTTCCCTTGGACACTGAAGCCGAGGAAAACCCCCAACCCCCAAATGTGAATGACGCATTTTGCTGTCCTCTAGGAAACCTGACTTTGTGGGCTGAGAAGTATCTCCCTCTCCAGCCCGTTAGCTGGTTACAAACGTCAGCAGTGAGCTGGCGTGACAGCGGGTCAGGCTGTCAGGCACAGGTCAGGGATGCTCTGTGCTCCGTCTGCAGGACCCTGTTTCAGAGAGAAGTGCATGGAGAGCTGGAGGGATGAGAAGCCTGGCTGGGAACCGCTCTTTGACTGCTCTGTGCTCTCCATCTGGTCTGGTGGTGCGAAGTGTGTGGTTCGGGTGAAACTGGTGTTGGGAGAGGCAGGAGGAGGCAGCGAGCTGTTCTACTCATCTGTTAGGGAAGTAACACAGACTGCAGACCTGAAAATGCAGCAGGCACCCATACAATCTCCTTCACGTCTGTTCAGGAGGTTTATATATAACAATAAATAATGAAAATTTATATAATAAATATAGATTTCTTTTTTTGAAAGGGTCTTTGTCAGGTTCAAGTACCGATGTGGATGCAAACGCAGGCAGTAGTTTGGAGTCCTGCATATGGTCTTTAAATTGCACCAACTTGCTGCAACTTTTGCTGCACAAAAAGTAGGGGGCATACAGCCTTAGGTTCAAATACGAGCTTTAGTCCAAAGCACCCCTGCGTCTCTCTTGTCTTCTTTCAAAATACTCATAGAGACCAAGGGAAAGAGAAAGCACCAGTCTTGACTGGGAATGCTTTTCCGAGTTTCCGCTGCTGTCGAGTGCTTTACCCGGCAATGGATCATGGCGTCCTTGGGACCCTTCCACTCCACCGAACTCGTAGTGTGCAGCCTGATGTGATGGGAAGGTCCGGGCAATTGGCACCGAGCCAGGGCATTCCCTCACAAAAGCTGTCACAATCCTATCTGCTGTCCTGGGGACACCACTTATTTTATTTGGATACGGTTTTTTTGGGGCAACGTGCAGGTTTAGATGGTTTAAATTTAAAACAAACCGATTGCAAAGCTACTTTCACTCACTCCTGCTCAGCAGCCTAGGACACTATTTCTTTTTCCATAATAGGAGCTCTGGGCAAAAACTATCTATGATTGTGACTCAAAATGTGGAGACTAAACAATTACTTCAGTAAAGATTTCAATGTGGCATTTGACACACTGCAAATTGCCCGGCATATATAATCCTATTAACCGAAGTGGAGAGATGAGATACTTTTATGCTTAGAATCAACAAACACTGCACACTAAACCCCGCTTATCTCAGACAGCTAACTAAATAGGCACTGGGAACTGAGTCTCGTGGTTGGCTACTTGACTCACCAAAGTAAATACAGATAATACCACATGTTCTGAAAATGCCAGAGTGAAATCCTGCTGCTGCTTTTTCCAGAGTATCTTTAAAATCTGTTTGTTTCCCTTGCGGGACTCTGGGCTTGCTTACTTTTTCTCTTTTCTCATTAAAATTTTCTTCATGTCGCAGTATTAGCAACCTTATCCCATTTGCTAAATTCACTCAAAGACCTCTGCTTCCCTGTCTCCCATCTCCTAAGTGAAATGCAGACCCTGCTCCAGGACAAGCTCTGACATGCTGCAGAAAATAATACTCCTATCAAAAATACTGTAGTAAACAGCTGCCAATAAATTCAGAGTGTCAAGCATGCAGAATTTAGGGAATAACAACTGAGGGTGTCCCGTGCAATCTTTCTTCAGTCCCCCTGTGTACATTTGCTGTGACGCAGCCTTCAACTACTTGTGTGCTCACGTAGTCCTTTTTTTCCAAAATTTGGTAATATGCATTTATTAAGGATTTTCATGTATAATCTAAGGATTTCAAAATTAATATTTTTTTAACTATATGATTATCTTCTGTCTTGGCAGAGGACAGAACTGATATCAAAGCCAAGTTGTCTGTATGTGGACAAGCCCTAGAAGGAGATGGCACATCTTTCCTTCAGTTGCTGATTCCAATCTTATCTTATTTCTACAACAATCCAGAGCTCCTAAAGCTTCTTTTGGGATGCCTTTTATGCAACTATTCCCCTGCCTCCATACAATTCCCGGTCTTTTTGTTTTACAATTGATATTTGAAGGTTTTGGAATTAAAAATAGCTCTTGGACTCGTTTCTTTTTTTCGCAATGTCATCCTCCTGTGAAGAGCGAACCCTTGTAAAAGTTAATCTTAACTAGCGTTGCCTATTCCACTTTAAGAGAACTCCAACCCCAATAAATCAAGGTAAAACAAATCCTATGAATATTTTCGGTGATACACTTGGTTGTTATAGTAGTGGTTTTAGTAGGCAAATTGTACCTGCATCAGTAGGGAATATATTGAGAAACATATGATCATAATTCAGGTTGGAAGGGAACTCCAGAGGTCATCCACTCCAACACTCTCCTCAAAACCAGGTCTAACTGTATCAGGCTGCCCAAAGCTATGTCTGGTCCCCATCCTGAGTGCAGTGAATCCCATGGATTGCGTTGCAACACCCCAGGCCTGCTGGAGAATTACCTGTGACTCTTTGCTTTAGTTGCATGAGACAGGATGCCTGAATGAGCTCCTGGGTAGATAGAGAAATAAACCACAGTTAAATATAGGAAAGATTACATTGCAGTTTGTTCTCGGAGGAAAAGACAAGAATAAACCCTGAACAAAAGAAAAAACTGTGGATGGAAAACAGGGGGGTGTTGAGATATAACGTGAGTTTTCAAGTGCTGAGCTGGCAGAATGTGAGAGTCAACTCCGTAGGCTACAAATTTTTGCCAAGGAATTTCATATCCTTCCTGGAAAACTTGCCTCTCAGCCACTACGGCGAGCTGTGGGCATTTATTCTGGAGAGAACCCCCAGTGTTTCTAATGCGTTGTGTTGCGTGTGGTGTGCATCTCCCGTGGTGTGATGTAATGTAACATGGCATGTGGTGTTATAAATAGAATGATGCGATCTTGCAAAAACCTGCCTGGCAGGCAAACTCGCTGCCTCCCTTTTTGAAAGGCTTCCTGAGCCCTCCACCACGCTCCCTTCCCCTGTTAAAAGGTACCGTCCACCCCGGCACCCTCCCGCTCGGGTTCCCAGGGAGCGGTTGGGACAGAACGGCTTTTTCTCCCAAATTCCTTTTGCTTGTTGGCAGCATGGCAAAGACTTCATGGGGGCAGTGTCTTGCCGCTTTCCGTTCCTGTCTCTCCTTTCATCTGTGTCTATGCACTTCTAATTTGCTCAGTGCTACGGGCAAGATGCTAATTTTAGCAACCTTGTGTAATTACTCTGAAGTCACTGGGGCTAATGCATGTGTGCAGTATAGCTCCAGTCAGAATTTGGCCTTATGTCGTCTTAATATTTTTTGGCTTTTTTTTCCCTGCTTGTCCCCCTGCTGCCAGTACATTCAATCTCTGTGGCCTTAACAGCAACGCTACTGTTAGAATAATATTCAGGCGACGTTTTAAAATAGGCTGTGGAGTCAGAGTTACCAATGTGACAACATGGGAGCAATTCCCTGGGCTTTCTGGCAGTGATGCTGTACTGCAATTTTATGGTCCCTGCCTTTCTCTGTGCTCTCTGGAAGAGCGCTGGGTTACTATATTTATACCTATCAGTTAAGAATACTGCTTTACCAGCATTTATTTCTAGAACTGTTTGGGTTTCCAGGCAGGCTTCTCCTCTGAGTGCCTAACCAAGGATAGTTTCTTTTAGTTGCATCTTATATAAGAGTTGAAGGTCATATCAATTGTCTGCTAATAGTCAGTAATTTAAAGCATCAGCTAGAAAACCGGACTTATGAGGACTCGCTTACATGTTTCATATTCTAAAGTGTGACAAATATACAAAAAGATTTAATTTTCTTTTTCACTAGCAATTTTCAGTTGTTGTGTCTTCATTTTTCTTATTGACTAAAATGATAGTTCTGAAACTGTGCTGAAAGCAGCATTAATGAACAACACTGATTTACCTGTGTTGGCTCAAATACTTTGATGTGTGAAGATGCTGTACCATATATGCCTGGAACTTTGACACAGTGCAATTTCCTATTGCAAAGCTCGTTACTTCTCTTGAATAAAACCCAAATGTATTGTAGTACGTCTTCCTGAAGTTTTAACTGGTTTTGAGATGCCAATTGGCAAGTCCATACAAGACGACAGCAGTTTGGTGTCATTCCCCCTCCTTTGGCTGAGCCACACAGGAGTGTAGATGCCGAAATGACCGAGATGTTTGAGGTTGTGTGAGACTTCACGGAGTTCCCGAAGGGTGAGGAGGAACAGGCAAATGTAGCCAACATATAATTGGTTTGTTTAATCACTTCCCACTGATGGTGAGTCATTACGTAAGAAAACATGAACAAGGGAAAATGTCAGCACATGAATGCTGCGTGGAGTTGAAACTCCACACATTGTGTTTGGCTCAGTAATTTAGGCAAAAACAAAACAGATTCAGCCTAAAGCAACATAGCTCTTGTTAAATTTCACAACTCATGAAACATTTGAAATGCTATAGTGTTACAAATTAAAAGCACATTTATATGCATGATTGGATGCATATCAGGGGATAGTTTTTAGTGAAGTCTTTCTTTTCTCTTTACTCTTAATCTTCCCAGCTACGCTGAAACACGACCCTTTATTAAACTTTATCTTGTGTTGTGTCACCCTGCCTCTAGTTTCGCATATCTCACATCCCCATTTGGATCTGCTGCACGGAGTGTTATTTTCTTTCTGGTTACTTTAAGGACTGTTCTTTGCATCCAAATTTTTTCTCGTCTCTTAATTTATTCTGATCCAGCTGCAAGGATTTATTTCTATCTGCAGTAGAGAAAAGCAGTCAAACTAAGTAATGAAAACAAATGTTGCTCTTTCCATCACAGAACATTTTTCTTCTAGACCTAAACGTGTGCTCCTCATCAGAAACAAATGCATCTAGTATGGGCTGCAATCCAAAGCGTGTACAACAAATTCTGGACTTCTGCAACTCTTAGGTGATAGCCAGGAATTAAGATAACTACAGGGCACTCCAATACCGCTTGAGGAGCAGAAGCAAATGCTACAAAACCAGAGAATGGACTTGAAACATTTTTGGTCTCAAATTTCCCTCATTCAAAACAAAAATACAGGATAAACCATAGAAGTAATGGAAGAAACTACAGTTGCTCATAAAACCTTCAAAATCTCTTTTATTTAGTCACTGTGGTATCTTGTGTCTCATTGCTGATGGACAAGCATGAAGGGGGGGCTAAGTGGATGCCGTGGGATTTTTGGAACCCTCAATGTTTATTTTAATTTCATTTTAAATGTGTAACTACATTGAAGCCTGGATTCAGCAATGCAATGGAATCTGAGATTAAGCATGGCATTAGTAACCTCCTGGTGTGAAGGAACACTTCCTAGAGTAATTTGAATAAGTTTTCTGAATGCATCCAAGGCTTATTTTTGTTAATTGCGTTGTGATGGGCCATACAGAGCAGCAGAAACACTTGGTAGAAAGGTGAGGAGAGACTAGTTCCTCCTGAACTCCTCACCTTTGACTGAATCCACTGACAGGAGGTGTCTGAAGAGTCTTAAGGTGTCTTATATGTTCTTAACTCCACCACTGCTTGCTCTTTATCAGGCAAGAAGTTGGTACTGGACAGAAAAGTTGAATCTGCAGCTGGTGCAATGTTCTTGCATCAGTCAACTATCTAGTAAAATATTTAAAACAAATCCTAATGAAACAGCTTTTGCTTCTCTTTAAATGAAACAAACAAGCAAAAAAAAAAACCCTACAAACTTTTTCTAGTGCATTTGTAGATTTGTTCTTCCATGACATGCACAAGGTATTCACGTTCACTGAAAACCTGAGATTAGGAGCTTCACAGCACATGGGGTTTTGTGGTGAAGAGCAAATTATTCCTTATGCTACATTCGCTCATATCTAACGTTGTTTGGCTGCAGCATGAGCCACCCTTTCCTGCAGCAAAGGGGCTAAATAACCCCTTTGTGAATGCTGAAGAGCTGTGGGTGAATGTAGGGAAGGAATTAAAATCAAATGGTTTGTCTATGTCTGACAGTCTGCAATGCATAGAGAGTTTCCTCTGGGTAAAACAACTAGAAAGTCAGGAAAAGTAAACAAAGGAACTTGAGGACAGTGATATGTAGCAGCTGGTTTACAGTTTTGCCTCTGAGCTGCTGAGATCCTCGGAGGTTCTGATCCGCAAAGGAATGCGTTATGGAAAGCAGGCTAGAAGACCACAAGACAAGAAATACAACGTGCTTTGGTCACGGAGTGAAAAGAGCAGTGGCAGCTGCTGTAGGGACTTGGCATACGTGTGGTTCAGTGATGCTCTTTGAGAGGTCAAGCCTGACTGATTACCTGTGTCATCATGGTGGTTTGCCTATGGAGGCTTTGGGTGTGGGGTTTTTTTACTCCTCTATTAATAAAGCTTAAAAAAGATAGCAAGGTGGGGGGAAAAAGCCTCCATGCATGATCACACGGTGAATGTTAAGGGCGCATCCCACCCCTCGGTGCAGCAAACATGGTCAGCATCCTTAAAGTAAGTGGTGAAACCAAAGATTTTCCCTTTGTTAAACCATAGCGCACATCGCAGCTGTGCAAGGAAATTTATTCCTCGCCAAGCTTGTTTGAGAGCAGCACTCTGGAATTTGTGTGCAGTTCTTCCACAGTTGTCTTTGAGCTTAATAGTCTCCCAGTGCGGCTGAATTAAGCGCAGTAGGGTTTCCTTTGCCCATGTATATCTTGAATATTGGAAGAGCTGAGACATGAGTTTATGTATCTTTCTGCCTATGAGGGACGAGATGAACTGAAGGGGAGTCTGCTTCTGCTCCAACCTGTTCTGCACATGCCAAACTTGTCCATAGTGGAAGCCAGTCTCCAAGTATCTTCGTGCAACTGTTGTAACCAGACAAGCTATGTTCAAAGTACCTCTGAAGTCAGAATAATCTTTCTATCAAGATTATTTGGTGCAATTGAATGAAACATAAATTAGTTTCTTTTTTTTAATACCCACTTGAATTTCTAAAGCTTGTTACTAAATGAGAAGTTGGTTTATTATCCTACAGGTTCCTGATGGAAGTAATTAGCTTCTCTCACCACTGAGAATCAATGCACTAAGCTATTCTTGAGACCTATCCTACCAAAGATAGGTGCTTAAAAGTGTTCTCTCTGTGAGTAATTGTTTTCTGTGTTATCTGGAGAGAGAAATAGATTTACATCCCAGAAACAATTGCAGACTGCTAAAATTGGCCACTTTCACAAAAGCCAATTAATTTTTTTTCCCTGTTTTCTACCGAAGAGTTCAGTTTTGATATGGAAACTATCTTGAGTTACAGTGATACAGGGTCAAACTTATCAGAATGTATTTTCTGGTCATTCATCATTGTGCTGTCTGGGTCTTGACTTCATTCTCCCCTGTGCCCCTTTCAGTCAAAACACGTCCTGCCTACTTATTTTCTTAGGCTTTGGGGTTGGTGTGTGTTTGTTTGGTTTTTTGGGGTTGGTTTTTTGGGGGTTTTCTGGTTTGGTTTTTTTGTTTGTTTGTTTGGTTTGGTTTGGTTTTTTGTTTTGTTATAGGTTTTACACCAAATTTGGATGAACGCTCTTTAATCTTCCCTGCTTTACATCTCTGAGTAGGTTTCTCCTGTGTCTGGGACTTCCCCTGGTGGCTGGTGGTTCTGCTGGAGGGTGTTGGGGTTTGGATGGTGATCTGGGCATTACGGCGTACATTTCTGCTGGAGGAATGCCTGCTCCTGGTTTAGAAAATGGGCCAGCTCATGTGCTCATGACCAGTAATGCTGGGACCGTGCTCCCTGCAGGCTCCTCCACTCCTTGGATGTTTTTAAGTATGAGAGAATGAGCACTGATCTGGGCTGCTGGGTGAATGACAGAAATGCTTTTTTCAAAGGGAGATCATACCAATATCGGGCTAAATGCAAGGTTTCTTTCGCATCCCTAAACCCATAAGGTGTATAGGGCCTCCGTTCTGACCCACACATACATTAACTTTGAATAGAATGGCCAGTGCCTTGTTACTGCTTGGAATTACAAAGCCACATACAACAGAAGTTCAAACGGTGGCTTCATCAATTATGTACAAACGCAGCTCAGAACACAAACAAGTTTCCAGGCGTCCATTCGCAAGAGACCAAGAAGTGGTGAAAAACAGTAGAGGAGGAGAACAAAATTTATTTAGATTCATAAACTCTAGGTGAACCCACGTTGACAAACCCCAGCAGAGTGAAAATGAAGCATTAACTTCAAGGATGGAGGGAGGTGGACGAAGCTAGAGATGAAGTTGTTAAAAGGGCTTTAATAAGCACGAGGTACTCTGCTAACAAAGTCTCTGCTCCTGTACTTGTAAATATGTGCTGTTGACAGATGCAATTCTTTAGAAAAAAAAAAAAAAAAGACACAAATGCCAGTAAGTGTAAGGGCTAGATAATGACTTGCACTTGTTGGGCGGTTTTTTTGTCACCTTTTCTGTTCTCAGAAAATCTTTTTCTCCTGAAATGTTTATGATGACAGTTAATAATTTAACCGGAGCAGCTGCAGGGCAGGTTGGTCCGTGCCAGGGGAGGGAATGGCGGCAGAAGGGACCGGCAAAGGGCTCTTTTTGGGGGCTCCAGGAGCTGGGAAAAGCAGAGAGCTCGTGCTGGCACCACGCGGGAGGGTGGTAACGTGGCAGCTTTAAACGAGCCTCGGGAGCACCGCGACCGGTCGCTGCCACCCAGCAACTGGGCTCGCGTTTGGGTAAGCCTATGGGGGGAACTGGTCTCCCCTTCTGGCGCGACGGGTGGACTTAATTGGTGGTCACTACCCTCACGGGGGGGAAGAGAGGAAAAAAAACAAAAACAAACAAAAAAACCCCACAAAACCCACCACCAATCATGGTGGCCACTCGTCCAAAAGCTGTTGTGAAAAGGAACGTGGTGACCCAGACAGAGCTTCCAGGCAAACACGCGGCTGTGCAGGTCTCTGGATGCTGGGAGTGCCTCAGCCTGTCACTGGCACTGGGGACAGCTGTGTGCGGTGCCACCAGGGAACGATCTGCTCAGCCCGGTGGCAGAGCTGGGAGAGGAGGTGGGAAGGCTGAGGAGCATCGGAGTGTGAAAGGGAGATGGGTTGGTGGAGCCACAGCCTGGGGCGAGGGCAGCAGGGAGAGGGTCTGCAGGAAGCACAGGGTCCCCTTCCCTCTTGCCACCAGGCAGAAGGCGGGGAGCGAAGTGACAAGGGACAATGGAAACAGGTCCCTGCTTGGGGAGGCAGGCGAGTCCCCCCCGGCCTCCCTCACCGTCCCAGCTGCCTTTACATGACAGGTATGGGGCCCTGGAACTTGAGGGTCAGGCAAGTGAGAACGTTGGTGAAGGTTCTTCTGGGGGGTCGCCTGGGACGAGGCAGTCTGTCCCGCGTATCGGTACTGCCTCTGTCAAGAAAAAAAGAAGGGTAATTGTTGTAGGCGATTCCCTTTTGAGTGGAACAGAGGGTCTCATATGCCGACCAGACCCATCCCACAGGGAAGTCTGCTGCCTCCCTGGGGCTCGGGTCAGGGATATCACCAGGAAACTCCCATGTCTACTGCAGCCCTCTGATTACTGTCCTCTCCTGTTTGTGCAAGCTGGGAGCGACGAGATCAAAGGCAGGAGCATAAAAACCATGAAAAAGGACTTCAGGGCAGTAGGGCCACTGGTTGAGGGATCACGAACACAAACAGTGTTTTCCTCAATCCCCTCAGTGGCAGGGAAGGACAGTGAGAGGAACAGGAAAACATCCCTGTTGAACAGGTGCCTCAGGGACTGGTGCCATCAGTGGAATTTTGGCTTTTTCGATCATGGGGAGGTTTACATGGCACCTGACCTACTGATGGCAGACGGAGCAAGGTTGTCCCAAAGAGGGAAAAGGATCCTTGCACAGGAGATTGCTGGGCTCATTGAGAGGGCTTTAAGCTAGGTGTGAAGGGGGTAAGGGGTAGAATTAAGCCCACTGGCAATGAGCTGAGGGTACAAATGTTAGGGGGGAAATCGATAGCCCAGCTCAAGTGCATCTACACCAATGCACGCAGCATGGGCAACAAACAGGAGGAGCTGGAAGCCACTGTGAGGCAGGGTAGTTATGACATAGTCGCCATCACAGAAACATGGTGGGACAACACTTATGACTGGACTGCTGCAATGGATGGCTATAAGCTCTTCAGAAGGGACAGGCAGAGACAGAGAGGTGGTGGGGTGGCTCTGTAGGTTAAGGAGTGTTTTGATTGTATGGAGCTCAGTGACTTAGAAGGCAAGGCTGAGTGCTTATGGGTAAGGATGAGGGGAAGGGCCAACAAGGCAGATATCCTGTTGGGAGTCTGTTATAGACCACCAAATCAGGATGAAGGGACAGATAAAGCCTTCTCCAAAGAGCTGGCAAAAGTCTCGTGATCCTCGGCCATTGTCCTAGTGGGGGACTTTAACTTACCAGACATCTGCTGGAGATACAACACGGCAGAGAGGAAGCAGTCCAGGCGATTCCTGGAGTGTGTGGAAGATAACTTCCTG
>VZSF01003828.1:0-53696 GCA_013398295.1 Chionis minor
TGATTCTGTGATTCTATGAATTTCCCACGTCCGGGTGTGCGCCCGCTGCCCCTTGTCCCGGCACCGGGCATCACCGAAAGGAGTCCGGCCCCGTCCTCCGGCCACGCGCCCTGCAGGTTTTCTCAATCACAGAAGCTATGAACAAGCAGATCTCCAGCCCTCAGGCTTTTCTGTTTTTAATCTCTTTATGCATACAGCAGGTAGCTTGTGTATGAGAAGAGATGATTGTGTAGTGCAAAGGGTGTCATTTCTAGGGGAAAAACTGCAGGCTAGGGTCTCAACAGTAACAGCTGTTTTTTTTGAGGTACCGGGAGCCCGCAGGCGAGTCCCGCTGGCGCAGGCTGCGGCTGGGGAGAGGGAAGGCTCTGAGACATCCCTTCCCACTCTGGAGAGCCGGCGCGGACTCTGCCCCGCGTTGCGTGCCCGGTGCGGAGGTTGCGGGGGAAACAGCATGCAAGGAAGAGGCTGGCAGAGCTGCTCTGAGGCCAACAGAAAATCTACGCAGAGAAATTGGTAAAGACGGTGCCAGGGGCTTTTCCCACCGCCTCCCCAGGGCTGGAAGGCGTCGCTGGGAGAGGGGATGCTGCACTGCCAGGCCAGGTGGCCGGTTCACAGGGTGTAAGCCACGTTGCTCAGTCGGATCTCAGGGGCCACCCGGGTCAGGCCAGCTGGGGAGGGGGCAGCGGGGACACTTCCAGCCCGGCCTCGCTCGGCGGCGGTGGCACCTGGTTTGCTTTCAGGCGTGCTCTGGACCTGCTGCCTGCATTGACTCCTCCAGATCCACAGGCGTTTACCAGCTGCAGGAAACCAGCCCCTTTGGGTTTTACCCAGAGCAGGACAGAAACTGGCACACACTTCCGACAGTCCGGGCAAAATGCCGGCTAGCAGAGGGAGAAGACCTGGAGCCACTGCTGCTGGCAACAAGCGCCCTGCCACACAGCTTTGTGGCAATCACCCCTTTATTCCCATGCACAGCTGGGCGCACTGGGAGGAGCAAGGCCCGGGAGGGAGGTAGTGTTTAACACAGCCGGCACGGTCCCCGCAGGGAACGCCCGTGGCCGGGGAGCAGCCTGGTCGCAGCCGCAGCGGGGAGAGAAGGTTTGGTCCTGGCGGCGCCTGGAGCTGCCGAAGCGCCTGCGGGCGCTGCCCAGGGCCACCACCCCGCGGCTGTGGCAGGAGGGCAGTGAGCCGGGGGGCTGCCCCGAGCTCCCGGGCACTGTGCAAACCCCAGCACCAAAACCCCTCGGAGGTATCCGCACAAAGCCGGAGCTTCCCGCAGGCCGGGCACAGCGTCAGATGGGCAAGAGGGTGCTGGGAGCGCCGCTGGGCAGCAGCTGCGTGCCGAGCGCCGCGGGGCACGGCTCCCTCTCGGGCCGGGCTGGCACACCCCTGTCTGCCTGGCTCCCGCTGCTGCCCTGGAGAGCCATTTCTTCTGGAAAAAACACCTTTGCAATGCTGTGACCACCGAGCTGGTTCATCCCCTAATAACTCTAATGCATCTTAGATAGGAATCAGACAATAATGGCACGTAGTCCATTGTACATTCATTTCCCAGTTTCCCGTAAAATATAAAAAGGAAATAAACCAGCGCTGGCATTTCGAGGCAATTATTCAGAAGGGTCATGAGATACAGACCAACACAGAGGAGCTGGACAACGTCAAGTCTCCTTAATGCATAGGGATAAGATGATAAGGCTGTCAGTTACTCCGCAGGGAGCGAGGCGGGGATCAAGCAGTTATAATCAAGTTTTGGGCTTCTCTGACCTTAGCCGGTCCTCAGCTGGTATTATCCACTGCAGAGAGTAACATATTCTGATGCCATTCTGATCACGCCCCGGGGACTGCAGCGAGCGCGGTGGGTCTCTGCGGAGGCTTGGGGACAGAGCCCCCACGCTGGCAGTGGCCAGGACACACGGCTGGATGTGCTACGGGCTCGGCTTCCTTTAGTTCTTTATTGACAAATTTGCAAGGTGCCGCCCAAAGCAAGTAGTGTCTATAAAACTGGCAGCACAGCTATTTTTTTGTTTGGTTGGGGTTTTTTTCCCTGTACAAACTGAGGTAAAACAGAGACCTCACTGTGAACTTAGGCAGGGAATGGTCCGCGGTGCTACTCCCATGGAAGGAAGGCAGCTCAGGCTGTTGCTAATGGAAAACATCTGCTCCACAGAGCCGCACCGCTGGAGGGAACAGTTCCGAGCAGTGGGTTTTCTGGCGGAACTGGGCCAAAGCTTTTGCTGGTGTAAGGCGGGCTAGCAGCACCGAGGCCAGGCAGGAGATGCTGATTTATGCTAACGAAGGGGCTGGGCTGATCTCCTCATGCCGCTTGAGTCAATCGGAGCATTGCCAGCAGCTTCAACCAGGGCATGATTTCATCTCTTCTCGGCGTGTGTCATCTTACGCCGGAGCAGCCGCGGAACAGGCGTCTCCTCCCTGCACTCTCGGGGCAGCGCGGCCAGGCAGAGAGCAGGGGAAGGAGCTGCTTGCTCTCCAGAACTTTCCTCTCCAATTTTTAAGGTCTTCCCCTTCTCCATAACGCCAAGCTTGCAACGTTTGCAAACTGCCCCTTCGGTGGCACCGCAGCCCTCAGCCTGGTCGGGCCATGGGAGAACTGAGCAGGGACAAGAGTCTTGCAGAGCCATACGGCTGCGTTTAACCCAATAACATCGTCCTGCATCCCACCTAAGCCACTTCTTGCGCTGCAAGTTCCCCTGGGAGCCAAGGCCAAAGCAGAGGACTGCAGTGACGCTGCCGAGGGCCGTATTCCCTAGTCGAGCCCAGCCAGCGTGGGTATCGCACCAGCTGAAGTTCGACGCCTCTGTGCCAAGCAATGATGTTACTGACTGTGGAAGGGAACCGGTCCAAAACTACGGGAAAACAATTTTTGTAGAGAAACATAATCTCCGAAACTGTATAAACAAACCAGTTTTGACAGAACAGTACAAAGAGCTATAAAAGGAGAGTTTGGGAAAACCACCACTAATGGGTGGTAATTCACATGGTGCCCGCCAGACTGTATTTTTGTAATTTGTATTCCTTGAGGACACTGGCCTATGATTTCCAGAGCACAGAGGAATGCGGAAACAGCCCGGCCAGATGTGGGGGCGGCACTCGGTGCCCCTTGGCTCGGGAGACGCTCCAGAGCAGGACGCAGCCGAGCAAGCAGGCTGCTAAGCGCAGGGGGCTTCGCCACAGCCGCGAGCTACGGTGGGGCTTGTCCCAGGGGCGCCTCGGGGCTGGGCTGGCACCCAGGGTGGTGCTCCCCCGGGGGCTGCGGACGGCAGGACCTTTTTGCCCGAGTGCTCCAGGGCAGAGGCGAAGCGGCGGGTGAGACGCCCGCTTCATGGGCACGGCGCTGCCTCTGGGAACAGCCGAGCACGGCAGGCGTGGGCAGGCAGCCTCACGAGAAACCCATCGCTTCTAGTCTTGTCAGCAAACTCCAGCCCTTGGCAAAACACTGCTTGCCTTTCTGTGGGCCCAGGAGGAGAGACCGCTGGATGTCAGGTTTCGAAGAAATAAATTAAATTTGTATTTGGGGCCGAAATAATTTCTGTGCTTTGAGAGGCTATTTCAGAGGCCAGAGGAGCCTCCTCAGCCTCTGAGGAGGTGAAATCCACAGCAGAGGAGCTTGTCCTCCACGCGCTGAAACGGCACTGTTACCAGGAGCATAGCTCCAGCAAGATCAGCTCTTATTAGGTTTCCATTTTTGTTTTCTTCTTCCTCAAAAAACGACTTTCTCCAGCCACGCCATCGTAGACAGCAATAAAATATTATTAGCTGCTGCTCTGTGGTGCACACTGTGACTTTTATGAGCAGAAGCGCCGAAATCCCAGAGAGCCCGCGGACAAACATAAGCCAGGTCTGTAACTTAAGACCCGTTGAATTCACAAGTTAATCAGACCGATGTAACACGGGGAAGTCGCGTGAGGCCCCTACTCTTACCCCATCCCAACTGCTTTTGTTTGTCAACACCCCGTTGCCCTCACCTCTGCACGTGCAGAGCGGCTGTGGCACGGTCAGCGTGGATGCAGTGCCTCTGCGTGCCGGGGAGCGAGACCCCCATCCCTCCCTGGCGCCCCTCCTGGGACCAGGGGCAGAGGTGGCACCTAGCCCCCAACGCCGGGCACCTAATGGGCCTCGTGGCCAGCACAGATCGCGCCTGGGTTGCCCACGACGGGAGCCCGTATCCGTGGTAGCGGGAGGAAAGCTGCCGCCGTCCCTCTGCTGCCTCCAAGCAGGATGTGCAAATAGGGGACAGAGAGCAGTGCCACCGCGGCACCCAAGCCTGGCGCCAGCCACGTGTCTGGCAGCACCTGACACATTGGCACACTGGCCGGGGCAGGAATGTCCTCCCTCTGGCGCTGCCGCTTCCCCGAGGCTGCAGCTCTGCAAAGCCGCAGGAAGGGCAGGCTGATGGCTTTGCCGCCAGCTGCCGGCGAGGCACCCGCCTCCCCAGGTCACCCGCTCTGCCGGAGAGCCCCGTCCCCAGGGGACGACACCTGGGGCTCGCCGGGGAAGCGCTGGAGCCCCGCGGGAGCAGGACAGCCAAGTGGCAGTGCCTGCCCGCTGCCGGCACGGCAGCCCCACCTCGCACACCCTGACCGACCGCACGGCTGCTGCAGCACGTTTGCCCCGGGCCCTTTTCACGCTTCCATTTTTAGCCGTGGTTTTTAGCGTTATTCTAGTAGCACCAGCTGTGCCAGCGCCCAGCAAAGCTTCTGGTCTGGCTCCGCGTTTTCCCAGCTGAGCAGCGCCCCTGAGCCCGTACCCTGCCGGGCCAGCCCCTGGGAAGCGGAGCCAGCCTGACCCTGACCCCGCTGCCATGGGATGCGCCCCAACCAGGGGCACAGCCGCAGGGCATCGCCTGCATCCCTGGGCAGCGCTCCGTCTGGGCACGCGAGGGAGCGCAGCACGACCACCTCCCCGCGCCCCAGGGTCCGCTCCCTCTCCCACCACCCCCCTTAGCCCTGCAGGTCGTTGTCCCGCTGCAAGGGGAGCCTGGCCAGGCTGGGTCCTGCACCGCAAAGCCCCCCTCCAGCCTGAGCTTTGTCACCAGCAGCGGATCGCTCCTCCCCGAACTCACCGAGCAGCAAAAACATTCTAAAGTAAGAACCGTCCCTTGGCCTCCGCGCGCACCCCCTTGACGGGAGGCTCGCGCATGCCGTGGGAGGTTTCTGGGTTGCTTCTTTGAAAAGCTATTTGAGGTCAGGCTGACTCAGTGTTTCCCAAAAGGCAGCAACTCGTATTGTTTCGATGCGGGTCTAGAGCAGCTGCCAAGCACCGCCCTGCGCGCTGGGGCCTGCTCTGAGTCCCAGGGAAAGGCAGGTGCTTTCTGCACACGTAGAGCCAGACTAGACCTGCTATCCCTAAATTCAAATGCAAACCGCAGCTGGCTGCCTGCAGATAACTTTTTCCTCAGCAGGCGGCCGGTTCTGGGAACCTGGGGAACGCTCCCCAGGAGGTGAGGAGGGGACGTGCCTGCGGCAGCCCACGCACCCCAAAAATTTCTCATCTTCACTTTGCCGGTGGCCTCTGCAGCTCCAGAGCCCGTGCACGGCTGGAGACGGCACCCTCCAGCACACCGATGGGAAGTGAGCATTCCCAGCCCACCGAGAGCCGGGTGGCCCCGCTGTACGGGATACCGGGACAGAGACCAGGCTGCCCGCTCCATGCAAAGCCCAGTACTCACATCGTTTGGGGAACTGATGTCTCCAGTTCCTCCGCAGGACAGGCTGGACACCGCAGCGACGGAGCCCCCGGCTTGGGGTTTGCCCCCCATGCCACACCAACCTCCTTCCCGGGGAGGCAGAGGCAGGCGGCTCCCGCGCTGGGAAGAGAAGGGCTCACCATGGCTGGAACAGCAGAGACAGGCTTGTGAGGCAGCTTCGGACTCCTCCAAGGGCAGCGAGCGAGCTCCCCAGAGCACCAGCCCCTCCTTTAACGTTTCCAGCTGCAAGAAGAAGGGTTGCAAAGAACCAGTGCAAGAAACCTTTCCTCCTCCCAAGGAAAACTCCAGGCTAAAAGCTCGTTACTGCCATTTCTGTAACGCGGGGCAATCACACAGCTGTGCAGCCTTCTCAGGAAGGCATTTTATTCTGGCCCCCAGCATTCACGAGCAGGATTTTGATTTGGCTCTGCCCTGGGCTCGTGCCCATGGATTCCCCCCTCCCGCCAGGAGGCTTTACCCCCATACAGCTCCATCCCTACATCACCTCCCCACCTGAGCATCTACTGCCAACCCCCCCATAAGACCTAAACCGCCTCCTTTCTCCCAGTCATGAGCAGTAGCTCAGAGGGTGAAGGGCAGGGAGGGCTTTTGCCGAGAGCCACTCCATCACACGCGCCCACGCCAGCGGCAACAGCTGTGCAATAGCAGGGTGTGCATTGGGGTGCTGAGCGCATCCCGTGGCTGCATGGGGACACACAGCTGCAATCCCCCCCCACTCCCTTGTCGCACACCAGTCCCACGGACCCACCGCTGGGGCCCAAAGAGCCATGAGGAGGGGGGCAGCCCCAGTGCAGAGCCCAGGGGCGGGCAGAGCTCGCCCTGCTCCCTGGGGCTCGCTAGCTTCCCTTCCAGCCTGTCCAAAGGAGCCATCTCCACGCGGAGCACTACCGAAATGTTTATTGAGAAGAGCGTCGGGTGGCCAGGCTGCCCAGGGCCCTTCTGCAGCCGACCACACGACTGGGGAGAGGAGTGCAGCCTCAGCAAAGGGACATCTAGCCTCTGCCCGCACAACGGGCGCCCGCACTGCCAGCCCGGGGAACTCCTGCAGCACCTCGCGTGCCTCCACGCATCCACAGGGAGACGCAGGCACTTCTTTCCTTGGGCGGAAACAGGCCCCCGCTCTGGCGTGGCCGGGGAGGCAAGGCTGGCTACAGCATCCCTGCATGCCCAGCAGCCCGAGGGAGGAGGAAGCGATCCCGCACGGTCTCGGAACACGCAGCTGCACGATCCAGGGGCTGGCTCGCACTGGCTCGCGGCTGGGTGCTGCCGGGAGGGGTGGCTGCTCTCCATCATGCTCCACTTTGGCCTTTAGCTGCTGCTGGCTTCTGTCACACCTCCCACAGCCACCCCGGAGCGCAGACCTGCCCCACAGCGCTGCCGAAATCCCCGTCAGAGTAGGCAGGGGCACCGAGGGCGCCTACATGCAGTCCTGGGAGCGCGTGCTTGCTCAGACCATATCCACAGCATGGAAAAACAAACAGGTATTTCTCTCAACAAGGAGGAACATCATTTAAAAGGCGCTTCCTAAACCTAGCTGCAAACATGCGAGCAACCACTGCTCCTCCTAGAGGGTGGTGGAGCTGCACCTCGAGGCTGGGCTTTGCTCAGCTCTCCCTGGAGAGAGCAGGGAGCGTGGCCTCACGGGTGCAGGCAGCTGCTGCCCGCCGGGACAGCGTGGCAACACAGCTGGATGAGCCCCGTCCCTCAGCCCAGGGCGGCACAGCTGTGACCCGGCAGCAGCGTGCCAAGGCAAGCGCTCCCTCGCCATGGGCACCCCACGGCTTTCCTGCTCCTCGCTTCCATCCGCAACCTCCACCGGATCAACGGGCAGCGCTCGCTGCCCCTCGCCCGCCGAGTGTGCCGCAGTCCTGCAGGAAGCACTCACAACACCCCCGGCCGGACACGTCTATTTACAGGAGAAGAACCACAGACACGGGGCGAGGAGGCGTCTGCCAGCCGGCACGGCCAGCCACTGGCACAGGCTGCTGCTCCCCCCGCGCTGCCCGGCCGGGGCCGGCTGGGTGCTCTGCCCGGCCGCCACCAGGCCACCTCCTTTGCACTGGGTGAGGGCAGAGTCACTTTGCGGACACAGTATTTTCAGAGGATGGGGACAGCGAGGTGCCCCTGGCTGCACGGACAGTCCAGAGATAGGTGGGGGGATCTGCCGGGAGCATCGTGCCCTGGCGGCCACCGAGGGCAGGAGCCTGTGCCAGCCGGAGAGGCACAGTCCAGGCAAGCGTCCATCCCGGTCTTAGTCGTTCTCGCTCTGCAAGGGAGAGAGGGGAGGTGAGGTGCCAGCGGCTGGGCTGGGAGGGACACAGTCCCTCTCAACGCACCCGAGGCCACCTGAGGACGCTCCCTGTCCGAGCACAGCCCTGCCGTGCCACCTCACCTCCATTTTACTGTATATCCAGGTGAGGAGCTTTGTCACGCGTGTGTAAACACCGGGCTTGTTCTTCTGGCCACATCCTGTCCCCCAGCTTGTCACCCCGGCCACGTACCAGCGGCCATCATCCTCGCAGACCAGGGGCCCTCCGCTGTCACCCTGGCACAGAGGGGCAGAGCAGTGAGGAGAGGAGACAGGAGATGCGCATCTGCCCGTACCCAGCCAGGGGACACCGGCACGCAGGAAAAGTGGGCAGCCCTGCCGGTCCCATGACGCCTTGCTGGTGGGACCTTGTGCCCCCAGCTCACCTGGCAGGCATCTTTCCCTCCCTGCAGGTAGCCGGCGCACATCATCCGTGGGGTCAGGTAGCCCTCGTACACCTTGTCGCTGTTGCAGATCTTGTAGTCAATCAGCTTCACCTCGGCCTCCCGCAGCTTTGGGGACGTGTTATCTGCAAGGCAGGAGGAGCCGTGGGGCAGGGTGGGTCTCGTCCCCCCGCCGCCCCACGCCCCTCCACAGCACCAGGAGCTTCCGTGGCAGCGAGAGAGGAAGATGGTGTTTCTTGCGGGCCTTAATTCTGCAGAGCCGGGAGGGCACGCGCTGCGAGTCACCCCTGCGGGAACGGCCCTCGAATACTGCAGCAGAGCCGCGCTCGCGCCACGCGTGCTGCGTTCCCAGGTCAGGCTGCGGCGCACCGGAGCTGCCTGCGGAGAGCCAGCGTCCTCCCTCACCTTCGTTCTCCCTGGTCTTCCCAAAGCCAGTGATGAAGCAGGACCTGCCGGTCTGGAATCGCTGGCCGTACATGGGGAGGCAGGCTGGGCGAACCTGAGCTGGAGGGAGACATGATGAAAACCAGGCGAGGAGAGAGGGATGAGTCACCCTGCAGCAAAAGAGCCACTGAAGTCACCAGCCCTGCGGCTAGGGAGGAGCGTGGTGCACGGGAAACCCTCCCCTCGGCACCCACCTGAGCAGGGTCCCCGCCGGCCCCCTGCCACCCTGCCCGTGTGGGGCACAGCGTGCAGCACGATGCATGGCTGAGCCCGCGGCTGTGTGCGTGCTGGGCTCCGCCAGGGAGGATGGACCAGTTCCCGACCACAGGACAGGCAGGGGAAGGCAGCGTGGCCGCAGCGGAGTGGGATGCTCCATCTGGCAGCAGCCCCGGGGCCGGCTCCGAGGGGACCCGAGCTGCCTCTTGCTCCTGCCCATGGCCAGGCTCTCCCTGTCCCCCCCAGACACCAGCACCAAGCGGCACGGCAAGCTGAGGGGCCTCACCTGAGAGCGTCAGCGGCCTGGAGAGCTTCATGAGAGCGATGTCGTAGTCGTCGTGATCATCGCTGTAGTTGGAGTTGATGATGACCTGGGAGACGGGGATGCCCTCTGCGGGCTGCTTCAGGTCCGAGACCCCCCCGTACACCTTCCAGTCATCCAGGATCTTCATGCTGTTCCTGGGCAGGGAGAGGTGGGGGCAGCAAGGAATGAGACGCGGGGCAGGGGGGTGGGCACATGGGCTGTCAGCTGCAGCCGGTGCCCCCGGGTCGCACGGCAGCACTGCGGGCGTCTGCCTGCAGCAGCACTCACATGAAGAAGCAGTGGGCTGCGGTGAGGACCCACTGCGCGTCGATGATGGTGCCGCCGCAGATGTGGATGGGCCCGTACTGCACACTGACTTGCCAGGGCCATTTGTTCACGGAGGTTTCCTTTCCTCCGATGATCCGGCCAGAAATCCGCTGCCCACAGGCTGCAGGGGAGAGCAGGGCTGAGAAGGGCTCCGAGAGGGGGAAAGCTGGACGGGGGCGCGCGCAACATCCCCACCGCCTGTGGGTGCCGGTGGCGCTCGGTAATTCATAGGGGCCAGCGGAGACCACGGGAAAGCAATCTTTGCAGTTTCCTATTACCCAGAAAGTTTGCTGGAAAACGCCCTGCTTGCCCAACCCTGTGCAAAGAAAGGAGGAAAGCGCTCCCGAGCACGTGTTTGGCCTCGCCCGCCCTTGGCCGCGCGCCCTGCCAGCCAGCCTCCTTACTTGTGCATCGGAGGGAGACGTACTTTCCCGTGAGACACTGCGAGCTGCAGGGAGACAGGAGAGAGACGCAGCCTCAGCCCCAGCCCTGCCACACCAGGGCAGGGGCAGGGGCAGGGCCAGGAGGCGGCGCTGCCGGTACCTGTTGAGGCTCTGCTGGATGGTCTCTCGCTCGTCGGTCACGGTGAGGCTCTTGCCGGAGACGCGCAAGGGAATGTATTCGGTCTGCGACGCACTGCAAGGGGAGAGGAGAGAGGTTTCCCCCTGGCTGGGCACTGACTGCCCGGTCCCTGCCTTCTCAGGGAGGCTCTGGACGCTAAACCCGAGGAGGACAGACTGAAACGCCCAGAGTGGCGCTGGACACGCAGCCTTCCAGTGGAACACCACAGCGCCGGGGGAAAGAACACAGCGGACCGTGCACCCGGCCAGGGCAGGAGGGCCAGAGCGACGCCCAAGGGGCTGGCAGGGCCCCAGTGCCCAAGCAGCGTGACTCATCCTCAGGGAATTACTTCTGAAATCCCAGCTGCCGGCAGGTCTTTCTGGAGAAGGAGTCGTCCCAGGCGCTGCTGCACACCGGCAGCCACTGGCTCTCAGCACTGGAGTAGACGTGGAGCAAGGACCCGTCGGAGGCGAAGCGCACTGCGGGGATGGAGCAGGCGGGTCAGTGGTACCCGGCGCCCCAGCGGCTCCCCCCTTGCTCCCACCACCCCGGCTCCTCGTGCCTCACCGCAGCCCAGCTCGTCGCTCCCCCGGGAGCAGTCGACGACGCCGTCGCAGCGCACGGGGCTGTCCTTGCAGCTTTCGGCGGGCTCCTTGTACACGATGCCGGTCTGTGACCGCCAGAACATAACTGGAAGCAAGCGCACGCCGTGGTGAGGCTGGGGCTGCCGGCAGGGACTCGCTGCAGGTGAGGGTGCTGCCGCCCACCCAGACGGGGGTCCGCGGGAGGTCTGCCACGCACAAGGGCGCTCCCAAACACCAAGCGTGGGTGCAGGGCTGCCGTTTGAGCCGAGGCGGAAGAGCTGCAGGATGCAGGGCTGAAGGGGGACTGGGCAGCCCCCCGGGCCAGCCCCGCAGCGCGCAGCTCAGCTGCTGCCAGCCTCTCCCACTGAGCCCCCTTCTGGCTCGCTCCCACAGAAAGATGCGTTCCGCCTCCGAATGCTGCAAGCCCAGTAGCTCCCGCAGCTGGAGAGCCAGTAGCTAGGTGTTACAGGGATTAAAGCGATTCCCCCGGTGTCTGTGCCCATTCCACCTACTTTGTTTGACTGCACTTTGTTTGACAGGTCCTGCCTGCGAACCCTGTGCCTCAGGGAGGGTGACGGTGGGTGCCCCACCACCCGTGGAATCGAGCCCAGCAGCAGGAAAGCGCGGTGTGGCCCCCCAGCCCCTCGGCACTGCGGGGAGCCCAAGCCGCGGCTCCCCTTTCGCCGGCAGTCCTGCTCCTGCGTGTCCACCAGATGTCAGGAACACTCAGGGAATGGGAAGAGGACATCTCTGCCTGCTCACCTCCCTGCCCGGGGGTTTCTCTGTGGCACTCCCCAGCCTAGGTGTCCCCAGCCTCTGCTGACCCCCAGCCCCTCTGGTGCCCCCTCCCCAGGGAGCCCCCAGCCGGGACCCCACTCACACAGCAGGATGAGGGCGATGAGCAGCACGATGAGGACGGAGACGCAGAAGATGAGCGCAAGCCGTCTCTGGCTCATGCAGGGGGCTCTGAACATGGAGGATCCTGGCAATAGGGCGGAGGCAGGGTCAGGAGGAGCGATTGCCTTCCCGGCGTCTCCAGACCCTGCTGCCCACCAGCACGTGCCAGCAGCTCCCCATGCGCCTGGTTCCCCAGAGGACCCACAAGACGTGGGGGAGCAGAGCGATGTACGCCCCACACCTCCCCATGGCATCCCCCCCATCCCGCCACGCTCACTGTCTTCTCCCTTGCCCCCGGCACCCCTCAACCCCCCAGGAAAACACCAGCCTGTGGCTGAGGCTTGTGCCAGCAGTGGAGGAGCATTCCCTGCCTCCCGCCATCCCTCCCCACCCGAGGTGGGACCGGGGCCAGGGTGGCCAGAGACTGCCCTCGGCACCATCCTCTTACGTGTGCTCTCACAGGTCGTGCAGGGCGCCGGGGCTGGGCCGGACTCGGGGCTGTAGGGCTTGAAGCTAACGCCGAGGACGCTTTCTCGAGGCTGAGGAGGTCGGGCACCGAAGATGCTGCTGACTATGGAGGCATGGAGGCTGGACGGGACACTGCTGGGCGATGCCGTGGTCTGTGAGCAGATGACCATTAGTGGCAATGAATGTTGCCCACCGGAGAGTCCCCGCAGCTGCCACCCCCACCGAGAAGGCAGGCGCGAAGGCAGAGGTGACGTGGAGCTGAGCTCCCCAGCACGGCACCGAGCTTCCCGGCACAGCCAGCCATCGCCGCTGGCGGCTATTCCTCTGCAGTACCACGAGCTGCATGAGAGCTACCGCTGCAGTGCCTCCTTCCGAACCACAAAGCTCGAGCCGTACCCCAACCGGGACAGCTGAAAACCTCTTTGTTGCAGGGCCTTTCCCCTTTAAGGTGGCTGCTGGCCAAATTTCCCCAAACCGATCGCTCTGATCAGAGCAATCAGCTGGGTGTTTGGCATCGGGTCAGTCACGCCGTGGCCCAGTTCCACGGTGCCAGTGTCCCAATTTATGCATCTATCCTTAATTAGCCATTTGAAAAATACAGTGCAATTTCCAGTTGTTATTTAGTAATACTTAATAATCAGTGTTTTCCAAGCCCTGAAACGTCCTGCACCCTGGAATGCTGTTCCGCAGTTGTGTCACTCCTGATCCATGAATTTGCAAAAGAGTATGTATTTGTTTCCTTTCCTCAAGGTACGCTCTTCCAAGCGCTCCACCAGCTACAGAAGCGAGAGCCTCTCTCATTCTCCTCCAGAGAGGACCTGTGTCCAAAGCCCACAATAACTGCTGCTTCCTTTGCCCCTTGTAAAATCCCAGCTACACCTCTGGCGATAAGAAACGGCTGCCTGCCTTACAGAAACGGCAAGGGCATCGCCAGCCAGCACATGGCACCGACAGCCTGGCCTGGGCATCGTTCTCGGGAGGTGCTCACCACGCTCCTGCCCTGCTCCCCCTGCCCACGCCGCTCCCGCGACCGACCGCGTTCGCGCCGGGCTGCTCCAGGGGAGCCGGTCAAACCACTGCCACTCAAACTCGGACTATGTCTGTCCCCGCAGACGAGGTCGCTGCTGCCCTGCAGAAGGGGCACCCAAGGGAGAAGCGGAGCCGCCATCCTTTGGCAGCGGAGCGCAGCCAGGGCGAGCACCCACACCCCAGCCAACCTCCCAGGGAGCGCTTTCCCAGCCTGGAGGTGGGCTCAGACACACCCCTCTGGAAGCCTGCCTTTGATTTTTTGGCCCTGCAGCTGTTAGAGATCATGTTTCCCATAGCCAGAAAACATCCCTTTCCCTGCCAAGCCAGCAAGCAGCACCTGGCCGGCGCGCGGCTCTGGGATGCACGGAGAGGACGGGGGCCTGGGGCAGAGCAGGAGCAGCGGCAGGACCTGCTACTTCCGCCAAGTCGCCCCCCTCCAGCTGGATTTTCTCTACCCTCATGTTGCCTACTGGGAATCGAGGACCCTAATGAGCACGTCGGGAGCCTGCTCAGGCTCATGCTTCATAAATACGGCTGTGCCCTTTCTTGCAACGCGGTGGTGTAACTTCCTGGGCATTATCCCGTGAGTCATGCGCCCTGGCGTGGCCACGCGTGCTCCCCGCGTGGGGTCTGCCCCAGCCGAACGGCGGGGAGACGTACCACCTCTCCCGCTGTGCCCTCGGAACCGCTGGCAGCCACGGGGCATCGGCCGCAGAGCCGGCCAGCGCAGCACCCTGGGCGCCCGGGGAGGCTGCCTGGCCACCCGCCCTGGCCAGCAGCGGGGCGTGCGGGGCCACCCCCCGGCACAGACGTCCTCCCGCCGCCCGCGGGGCCCTTGGCACAGGCACCGCTAACGTCTCCTGGCCATCGAGAGCCACCTCCCCGGGCTCCTGTGTGCGCAGGGAGGAGCAGAGGCAGTTCTGTTTCACAGCATCACCCACCCCTTCTTGCCCCTTCCCCACCAGGCAGCCATAACAAGCCTGAATTTGCTCAGCCTGCAGCCAAAAGCCAGTTTTCCCCACGCCTGAAGTTCACAGCAGCCGTGTGGGTGAGCCCAGGGGAGCCAGGCTGCAAGGGCTGCCCTCGAGGGGTCTCTGTCCGTGCCGGGGGGAGCCCCTCGCTGCGCTCCGTGGGCTGGGCTGGCCCGGCAGCGTCCTCCCCTAATGACTCTGAGCAGCCACGCCGATGGGACTCAAGGTCCCGCAGCAAGTACCGCACGCCTGCGCCGTGAAGCATCCCTAGGAGCCTTTGTGCCCGGCGTTAGGAAGCACGGGTGATCTGCCAGGGCGCCGGAGCTGTGGCAGGTCCTGCGCTGCTGCTTTGCCAGAACAAAGCAACCAGCGGGTGCCAGGAACCATTTCTAGGAAAAGAATTTCTCCTGTCTTTGTGTAAATGAGGTTTTGTAAAAACCCAGACAGTATCGTTTCAGTGGGCACTTGTACGCTATCTCCGCACGTCTGACATTTCACATGCCTCCTCCTGCAGCAAGCCTAACCCTTCTGCGATCAGATCAGCGGAATTACAATGCTGTTAAAGACAGACCTCTCCATTGTACTAGAAAAGACGGCCCAGCTCCACCAGTAAGCCAGCGATGCTGGATGGTAAAGCATTTCTACCTCCAGTGTACAAACATTTCAGATTAACACGTAAGTTCACTGCAGCTTAAATTGCTCTTATTATTCCTTAGCAGGAAACACATGCCCTTTCTTACACTCGGGTGAACTATTAGCTACTTATTTCCTTAAAAGTCTAAAGTCCAAGTATTTTTCTTTCTTAGGTCTATCGCAGAAGCTAACAACTTTTACGATGGGCTCCCGGTAACCAGCATAACTGGTTGCTGCCGTACAGCCGCTGGAGGAGAGAACAAACAGCGGTGGCTTTACAAAGATGTTTCTGTTGAGGAGCGCGCGTTACCCTGGTGAGCGAGCTGCGACTTCTGCCCACAAAACCCTTACTCGTCCTTTGCTGGCTTTTGAGTAAAAGTCAGACCCGGAGCCATGCCTCTCTCATGCGCAGCTGCGGTTTGAGCCCTCTTTTTGTGACGTGCTCTCTGCAAACGTTCCACCCGCTGCAAAGGCGCTCGGCGCTGCTCAGCATGGGGAGGGGGAGCACCAGCAGCTCCCTTCCCTGCCGGGGCTGGATTTCAGGCCCCCGGGGAGGAGGGATGCGGGGGGCCAGCGGAGGGACTCCTGTCCAGCCCCACACCCAGCCCAGGCTGCCGGGGGACGAGTGGACGGTGCCCACCTGCCACACGAGCCCTCTGCTAAACCTGTCGTGAGCATCAACACCACCTCGGTCCATCCTCGCCCTGCTCCGCTCCCGGGCTCTGAGCGGAGCTGGGAAAAGCCCCAGGGAGCGGAGCCAGGAGCCCATCCACTTTGCACAGTGGTGAGTGGCCACATGCACTGACCTCCAGCTCGAGTCCCTGCCGCGGAGGGAAGGCCACCAAATCCATGCCAGCAGAGGGCAATCACCATGGAAAAGGCTGTCCGGGCTGGGCTGGATGCTCGGGCTCCACGCGTGATGGGGAGAGAAGGCGGGGAAACCAGCCAGCAGTCATCTGCAGTTTCGGAGTGGGAGGGAGAGCGGAAGAAGCCTGGGGTGTTGCAACTGGACCCAGGGCCCAGCTGTATCTCGGAGGAGCAGGAGCACACAGCAGCTACCCAAAACATGGAGCATCAAGAGGGGGGAGAGGCAGCCTGGCTTAAATAAGCTGGAAGGAGCTGCCTAAATAGGTGATCATCTGTCCCAGCTGAGCTCGGCAGCCAGCCCACCCCTCACCATCGCTCCCTGCTGTCGCAGCCCGTTGTTGTTCAGGGCAGGGAACCGGCTCCTTCCCCTGGCTGCGGAGCGCTGAGTGTCCAGGGCAGATCAGCTCAGCAAGCACCCACCAGCGACACGGTCCTCACGCTCACCTGGGACAAAGCCCTCCCGAGCCTGGGAAAGCCCCCGTTCCCTCCTGGTGACACCTGTCCCGCTCGAGTCCCGCAGCTGAGCCGTGCCCCGGTGGTGCCTCCGGGAGGGCACCGACCCTCCGTCCTGGGCACAAACCGGGCAGGAGCGGCGGGAGGGCGCTGCCGAGCCCCAGCCACTGTGAAGGGGCAACGCACGGGGAAGTGAAATCCCAAAGCACACAAGGGCCATTTTGCAAGCACAGGTGACAAGCCATGTCGATTGAGTCAGGGGACAGGTTGCCCTATGCCAGTGTGAGCAGCCCTTCAGGCAGAGATCGGAAAATGTTCCAGGGGGTGAGTAATCGCTGCTCACCCCATTCCACGGATGGGCAAACCGAGGCACGGAAAGACGAAGCGACTCCTGCCGTTGCAGAGCCAGGGTGGCACCTGGGACTCCTAATGGCCCATTTAATCCAAGCAACAAAGCCAGGGTGGCCCAGTGGGGATGCCCAGTGTTAGGTAATTGTCTCCACACGTGAGCATCCCAATTCCTGCCCTTCTCTCACCAAGACGCGGTGCCGCTGCCTGCTTTTGGGGCCACCCAGCGCCGGGTCACCCTGCAAAGAGGTGCTGGAGGCAGGGTCCCCTCCCTTGGGACCCAGCCAGGATCCCGCACGAGCCCACTCTGCCCCTGCTCCTGGCTGCCTCCAAGGTGCCTACAAGCCATGGGGCAGGAAGAGGGTGGATTTTACAGATGGTCCTGCCTCCCCTGGAGCCCCATCTACCCCGTCACTGCCGGCTTTGCACGTTCCGGACGTTGCTGGCACAGCCGGCAGCGCTCGGCGTGCTAATTACCCACTGCCTCGCCCGGGCGGGCTGAGCCCAGTGCCCAGCCGGGGATGGATGTTTTCCTCATGACAGGATGCTCGGCGAGGCCCCACGGCCGAGACTGAGCCAGCCCTGGTCACCCCAGCCCGAAAAAAACAGGGAAAACTGCCAGGAGAGCGGGTGAGGGAGAGCAGCGGGGGCCAGGGCCACCAGCGCGCTGACGCTGCTTCCGACGAGCTGGCGGGAGGTGCCAGAGGGCTCAGGAGTGTGCAGCCCCATGGGTGCCAAGCAGCACCGGCTCCCACCGGCAGCACCAGCCCACCCCACCAGCCGGTCTCCCCGGTTCGCGAATCCGCTCCAACGTGGAAAAGCAACGGTGCTGGGGTCCCTGACACCTCCTCTGCCCGCACCGGGCTGAAATCGGAGATGCTGGCGGCGGTCCTCCTCCCTCCGTGTGCCAAGGGGGTGCCGGAGGCAGCGGCCCCACAGGCAGCTCGCCCCGGGTCCTTCTCCCCGCCGGCGGCAACAGGCTGCCGCGACGGCAACGCCCCAGAGAGCAGGAGGGAGAAACCGGGCCCTCCACCAAACCCCGAGGAAAGCAGGTCCATACGGCCGTGGAGCAACCCCCAGGACCCCGAGCCGGGGCAGAGCCAGGGCAGCTGCCCGCGCCTTACCGGAGAGGTTTTCCCGTCCATCGGCCGCTGCAGGGCTGGGTTGGGATCACAGCTCCGGCACAGCCATCCTTCGCCGTGCAAAGTCAGGTCCGTGGGGACGGGGCAGAATCTGTTTGGCGAGTGGCCTCGTACGTCAGTGCCAGCGCCGGGCGCAGAGGGAAACCAGTTCAACCTGCCGCCCGGCTCCACCGCTGCCTGTTTCCCAACTGCTGCAGGCACAGCATGCAAAATACCTGCTCCTGCTCCTGCCGCCGGCCGCCCCAGCCGGGCGCTGAGGAACACTGGCAGGGGCGGCAGGAGCCTCGGCTGCAGCCAAAGGTCTGGGAGCAGGTGAGGTCTAACCCTGGGGGAGAGCGGCGTCCCGGGCGCCCCTCGCCACTCTCCTGGCTGCCTGCCCACCCCAGGGCCCCCTTCTCCACCGAGTGCCCACCATGCGCCGCCCTGCACCTCTCCTGCCCCGGCCGAGGGCCGCAAGCGCTGAGGATGGGAGAGGAGGGGATGTGCAGCCATTTCCAACCCCAGCAAAACCCCTCTCGTGCTCCCCAGGTGCCCAAGAAGTCCGAAATGCCCTGTTTCGAGGGAAATGAAATGCCCTTTCCCTTTAGTTTCTCTTGAGGCTTTTCGACTGCTTTGCTAATGGAGCAATGCTTTCGCATTGTGCAAGGAGAAAGCAGCGGTCTCCCGCTCCTTCTGTGGGCGTCAGCTAGGAGATGCTTTGCTTAACCCAGAACTCACACTTGAGAGAAACAGGTAAAAATATCCAGACTAAAAGGAAAAAGGCACAGCTCCATTGTGTACTTTCTGATGTCCGGACCCCTGGACCCACAACCCTCGGTGCCACATGCCCCACTCACCCCAGCGCCTGGCGGCTGCGGGATGGATGAACAAACCTGTGCCTGCCCTCCTCACCGGCCGGGGCTGCGCCGCGGTCTCTGCTCCGCGCTGCACGGCGGAGAGGCAGGATGGTTTCCCAGAGATGCAGCTTCAGGTAACCCAGGCTGCTCCCAGCTTTGGCCAGGTGTGGATGAGCAGCCTCTGGAATAAGAGATCATCGCAAGAAACGGCCCCACTCCTGCCCGCCCGCAAGGGCTGGCAGCGGGCAGTGTGTGGCTCAGCAGGAAGGAGGGCAACCTCTCCGACGGCCGGGTCCCAGGGGGCTCTGTCTGGTGGCACAGTGCCTCCTGTGAGCCCCATCCTGACACTCTATTTTCCAGACACATTTCTCCCGGCATTATTCATAGCATAAGTCCCTTATTCATCCGGCTCCCCACCCACACCGGCTCATCGGAAGGGCAGGAGAGAAGCGGGGCCGTCCAAGCTTGGAGGAAACCTACTTCAGAACCCCCTTGATTTCAAGGCTGAAAAGCCCGGGATGGATTCCGCTGCCCCCCCCGCCCTGCCCCGGGGCTCCCCATCCCTTTCCAGAAGGGTCAATTCCTGCTCTTCTCCCACGCGCAGCCTGGGGCCAAACGCTGGCGGCCAGAGGAGCTGGGAGGAAAAGACTGACACCCGAGTCCATCCCGACCTTGGTGTTTACTGCTATTTCCTTCTGCCAAGGTCATCGTTAAGCCCTTTTCCTGCCTCTCCCCACTGAGCCCACCCGGAGCCGCGCTGCCCTGGCAGGTCCAGCACATGCGCTTCAGCGCACAGGGAAAACGCTTCACTGGTGGTGGCCACAAGCCAGGCCACCTGCTCCAGGGTTTCCCCGCTTCCAGGGTGGCTTCTGAGCCAGCCTGGGCTCCGCAGCACACTCCTCCCCAGTTTTCCCACGCAGGACTAACAGCGTCTTGCTTGCTCTCTGCAGCCGCCCCGTGCCCGCGAGGGCTCTGCCCCGCTGGGGTGCAGGGGCAGGGGGTGGGCAAGCAGCATCCCCGGGCAGCCCTGAGCCGGCCTCGCCTGTGCGAGAAGCCACGGCCTCTTCCGAAAAGGGACCTTCAGAAAGCGGCTCCAGGTGGCAGCTCCAGGAATGATTGCTTGCTGTTGTTTCTACAAAGCCACCTACGGAAAGCAAGTTACAGAGAACCGCGTGTCTGGGCTTGACCCCGGCAACCCGATGTTAAATGTCAAGTGTGCATAACACCTCCTGGGTGAAATCCTCACGCTTTCTTGTGGGTAACCGCTCCTATGAGCCCTGCTGCACGCTCTTGCCCTCCCAGCTAGCAAACTCAAGGAGCTAATAACGCACACAGCCAGAGCCAGCACTGCCCGCACGGGAGAGGCCAGCGGCTCCTCTGCTCCCACCTCCAGGCATGAGGGAATTGGGAAGGGAAGAGGGTAACACGGAGGAAAGACCTGCTGGGAGGTTCTGACTCGGGTGATTTCTGGGTTATTAAAAACACGGCTATTTCTATTCAAAGATTATTCAATTATTCTGAAGATTGAAAAGGAAACTCGGTAGCATTCTCGAGGGCTGTGTTGACCCGTGAACTCAAAACCTCTCCTGCTGACACTGAAAACATGGTGCTTCATGTGGTCAGCAACACGTGATGCAAAGCCTGTGTGTGGTGACCCAAAGCCAGGTCCCCTGCCTGTGCTGGGCTGCAGAGTGCCTTCCACACGGCGCATGGACATGGGACAGGACTGCTGTGCCCGCCAGCCATGGGCTGGGAAGAGGGGTCTGCCCTGCTCTCCCCGCGAGCCAACAGCTCCTTCCCCGGGGCCCCTCGCAGCACAGAGACATGAGGTCTGCAGCCTCAAGGATGCCCAGTGGCGTTTCACGCGGGATGAGGGGAAAGCACTGACAGCACATAGATCCTGGGCAGCATCTGCACGGCGAGCCACGGAGCGGGCATGCTGCCACGCTGTCCCGGCACCAGCTCCTCCCGCAGCACCTGGCAGTGCCTGTATCCGTGCAGCAGCTCAGGTGCCAGCGTGGGCACCACGGGGTGGCTGCCCCGCTCACGATCTGAGCGTTCGGCAGAACTCTCATTTCTCCTCAGCCTGCCTTGTTTTCCCCTAAATTGCCAACCATTTCACCCAAGTCTCTGAACCGCCTCACCCGCAGCAGCAGTGCCACAGTGTCTTTTCCAGAAGGCTCCCTCCTTCCTCATTTTTGGTCCCAATGCTTTTCATTTTCTTTCTTTTACCTGAAATGCAAGCTGTGGCTTTGTGTGGGATGTGCTGTGCTTCATCTCAGGACTCCGAAATTCCAGATCTGACAGATCAGGTGACAGATCTGACTCACGAGTGAGAGCAGAATGACAGGACATCAACCGGTCTCCCAAAGGGAGGAAAATAAAGTCAAGCCGGGGTGACGCCAGGGAGGGAATCTACTGCTGGAGCCGTCCTCATCCACCCGACCCTGTGGCTGGCCCTTCGCAGAGGAAACGGCCGTGGGCAAGGGAGAGCCTCTCCCTGCTGCTGGGCACCCAGCACCACCACCCCATGCCCGTAATCCCCACGGCTCCAGAGGAGCAGAGCCGAAGTCTGCGTGCCCCTGGGTGCCCCGAGAGCCAGGCATGCCACCGTGCCGTGCCCGCGGTCCTGCCACCAGAGGACGGCTCGGTGGCACTGATGGACCCACCCTGCAGCTGATGAATTCGCTGATGCTCGGGCAAGGCTGCCAGTTCATGGAAGCCTGTGGACTTTAGAAGGAAAGATGAGTCAGGCGAAAACGCAGAAATGTTCAACTTTACATGTTTAAGATGGCTCTGTGAGGAGCCATTCTGCTGTGGCAAAGGGACCCGAGGTCCCGCGTCTCTGTGCCTGCCGAGGCAGGGACTGCTCTGAAGCTTTCTGAGGCTGTCCAGAGCACTCTCGGTTTCTCTTGCTCTTTTTATCTCTGTCCTTTCCACTAATTCCCCAGTGGGAAATTCCTCTTCCCAAGACAAGTGACTCCTCATCACATGAGGACCCCTGGGTTTGCACAGGCCCCAGGAAAGCCCTCAAGCAACCTCTGTCATAATTTAGCCTGCCAGAAGGCAGAGCGGAGGACTCGCAGTCTGCCGGGTGGTAATTCCAGTCCCCTCACGGGGGACACCGCTGGGCAGGTGCTGCGCTCAGTAAAATCCCTGTGGCAGGTCGTCCTCGGTGCTAACGCTCAGCCCCTGTGCTGTGCTTTTAACATCTCATTTCATAATGAAAGAGCAATGGCAGATTTACGGCTATTTTCCCTTTCTCAGCGGTATACCGTTTGGTTCAGAAATGCCCCCAGAGAGCTCCCTTTAAGGCTGCTTGTAGGAAATGCCCAGCCTGGGCTGAGAGATTAGCTGCGGGTGAGTGGGTGGACAGTAAAGAAAAGTGGAAGTCGCTACGCTGCTACTTTCCTCCCGCTGCGCTAACGCCTCCGAGACGTCACTGAGCCAGCCTCCAGGGGAAAAACAAGCGTTCGGCAGCCTGCCAGAGCAGAGCTCGGCACCCCGCTCACCCAGCCCGGCGCCCGCAGAGGATGCTGAGCCGGCATGGCCCCCTCCGCCACAGCCCTGGCACTGTGCGTGGCGCTGCTCCTCGCCTGCCGGACGGACGGTGAGTCTCTCCTGCCCACGCCGCGGGGGTCCCCAGCTCCCCACTGGCTCTGTCTCAGGCGCGCAGCTCCCGGCGGGCTGCTCTGCTCCCTCCGCACCCGAGATCCCAGCGCCGGGATGGGGAGCGAGACGGGGGAAGTCAGGAGGCAAGTGGAGCTGCTGCGGTTGGAGCTGCAGTTGGGACAATGGTGCCGGCTGGTCAGGGCTCCGGCTGGCGCTCCTCCTGCTGGAAGCAGGACACGGTCAGGGCTCCCTGCTCGCCTCTCCTCGCCGTTTGGGAGCCTGAAGGCTGCGTCAGTCCTCAGGCATCAGCCTTGCTTACCCGCACCGGCGTGGAGCCCGGTGCCGTGTGTTGCGGTGAAAGGGTCCGGTGGCTAGCGCGGCGCTCTGCTGACAGCTGTCCTCCCCGGGCAGCCGGCCAGCGCGGCTTCGTGTTTGCTGCTGAGGAAGCCGGCACAGAAAGGCCGACAGATGTTATCTATCGATGGTTTGCTGCCAGGTGACAACACCGAAATTCAGCAGGAGGTGTGAAAAAGTCTGTTTCTTCCAGACAGCAGGCAAGCAAAACAGGAAAGCTGAATCCAAACAGAGCTGCGAGCAAACAGCAGGGGCAGTTGGGGATGCAAATACAGCAGGCTCCTGTCTTGGGGCAGAAAAGCACCGAGATCCTCTCGGCTGGGCTGGGCTCTCCCCAGAAGAGAGGAAGGGAAAGAGGGGAACGAGCAAGCGCCGAGACTTGGAAGTGGGACAGGCTTGGGCAAAGCCTTGAGCGAGGGCTGAGCCGGCAGCTTTTCGGGTGGGGGGGTCACTGCTGAACGCAGGAGGTCAAGCTCCAGGTGAGCCGGCGAGGAGGCAACGGCGAGGAACTCTGCCCGGTCCCTGCGGGCCACAGCAGGAGGGGACGGGACAGGATGCCGCGCAACCTCACCTAACGCTTGCCTTCGGTCCCGCAGGCGAGAGGCTGGAGAGCCCCACGGATGTGCACTTTGAGGCAAAGATAGCGCAGCACATGCTGAAGTGGGAGCCGGGACACAACGCCCCCAGCGGTGTCCGCTACGAAGTGGAGCACACAGTGTGAGTACGGCGATGGGGGCACGAGGGGGTTTGGTGCCTGCCCAAGATCACCGCCCGCGGTGACAAGGGAGCCCCTGGTCAGCACCGCTCTCACCCCCGCTGCTTCTCCCTGCAGCTACGGCACAAATTCGTCCTGGACAGCCATTCCAAAGTGCATGAAGATCTCGGAGCACTCCTGTGACCTCACGTACTACACCCTGGATCCCGCCCTGCGCTACTACGCACGGGTCAGGGCCGTGTCCAGAAACCACACGTCCCCGTGGGCAAAGACCCGCTCTTTCTCCCCACGAGAAGGTAGGTCTGGTGTCCGCCTGCACTCCGCAGCTGGCAGGCAGGTGGCTTCGAGGACAGTGGACATCAGGGTGCCAAGCTGCTGGGGAAGAATTTTGGGACAGATGAGAGCAGGGATGTCTCATCATACCTTCTTGGAGGGCGGCGGGGCTGCGGGATGGGACGGGGCAAACCTAGGATAGGCGGCACTGGCTGCAAGGGACAGTCACAGCTCAGTCCGCTGCTGCAAAGGCTCTTACTGCTGCAAATGGGAGAAAACCCTAACGTGCTCTTCCAACGGACTTGTTTCCAGCCAGCCTGCGCTTGGGGGGCCAGAACCTCTCTGTGACGGGCAACACTGTCCACGTGCAGCTGCAGCTGCTCCTCAGGAATGGGAACCTCACCGTGAGATATGATGAAATACAGCAGCACGCAAGGCAGTACCGGGTGTACGTCAGGAGAGCAAAGGACAATCGAACGGTGAGATGAGTTGCTGGTCCCACGCTGTCCCCATCTACCACACTCAGCGCGGCTCCAGTTGAAAAACACATTTTTAAAGTACAGTCTTCTGCAAACCTTAATATTGAGCTTTCTCACAGCCACAGCATCGTGGAGAGGTTTCTCCGAATGCTTTATTGCAGTAGGTTCCCCGACTCTTGTTGGGACTTTGGGTCTAGCTCCTGTGAGCTGCATGGTTAAACGCCCTGGGGACTTTCCCCAGGGGGCAGTGGAGGAGGTGGGAGGAGAGCACAGGGCTGGGGCCTCTCAGGTACCAGCCCGGGCTCTGGTCATTGCAGTATGAAGTGGTGAAGACCACTCCGGAGTTCAACATCAGCAACCTCTTCTGGGACACAAAGTACTGCATCAGCGTGGAGCCCAGCGTGGCCAGCCGGGACATCCGCGCCATGCGCACCGACGAGCAGTGCGTCACCATCGGCAAGAGAGACAGTAAGTGGCGGGGGAGCCAGGGAAGGGGGGACCTTGTGGGACGCGGATCCTCCTCAGCCTCCTGGCCCTGGGGGTGCCGGGGTCCGCACCAGGGCAGCCACTCCGTGCGCCCGCTGCAGCCCCTTCATGCTATGTGCGCCGAGGGCTCTGCCTTTCGTCCCTCACCTGGCCACATCCTCTCCTGCAGGGAGTGCCGAGTTTGTCGTGAACATCATCGTCAGCTCCTCCTTCATCACTGTGCTGCTCTTTGGCCTCCTGGGGGCTCTGCTGGTGTTCACCTACATAAAGAAACCCATGAGGACGCCGGCTGTCCTGGTAAGGTATCTGGGCACACAGCAGCACCCTTTGCGTCCAGCACGAGGTTGCAGGCTTGGGTAGCTGTTGGGAGAGGGAGGCAACAAGCAGGGATGAAACACAGCTCACTCTCCTCTTTTCTCTCCTTCCCAGAAGTCTTTCATAAAGCAGAGCTCGCTCTGGGTGGAGCAGGAGTCCTCGCCCTCAGGCAGCCCGGACGCAGACCCCGTCCTGTTCCTGTGCCAGAAGGAGCCCCAGCAGGACAGCGGCCACAACCACAATCCTGGCACAGCCCAGCCATCCTCAGAGAAGGGCTGGAGGCTCCCAGCATGGCCCGAGGACCAGGTGTGCCTGCTGGGGCCGGGGAGCAGAGATAGCAGCTGCACCAGCACCGACAGCGGCATTTGCCTGCGCGGCTCCTCCTCCGAACTGCGCTGCTCCTCAGGCCCCGCGCCCCAGGGCTACAAGGGGCAGCTGCCCGCTGGCGATGACAGCGGCGTGGGCTTGGACAGCCCTTGCCCCACACGCTCCTCCGGCAGCGGGAATGCCAGCCTGGCTGAGACCTGGCAGCCCCACGGAGGGGAGCTCAGCCTCTCCCCTGCCGCCGGCCAGGACGACCAGCAAGACATGGAGTTCCGTGGCTACCTGCAGCAGTCCAAGGGCACGGTGGAGCCAAGGCAGGACCCAGCCGAAGGGGTGCTCTCCTCGGACTGTGCAGGATCCTCACAGAACCTGGGCAACACTGACATCGTGCTGGACATAGAGTGCTCCGAGCTGGCTGTGGCCAAAGGGTATTTGAAGCAGTCCTCTCCCGAGCGTCCCCGCAGCCACGCACAGGACCTTGCTCCGTCGGGGGTCCCTTGGGAGCCCACTGCCTGGGACTTTTCCAGCCAGGTGGGGCCCCAAGCGCCCACTCTGCTGAGCCACGGGGCTCCGGGTGCTCCCTTGGTCTCCAAAGCCAGCCCCGAGCTCCTGAAATCTCCCTTCGACCCGAGCACCTTCAACACTGACCTCCTGGGGACGCTGCCCCTCATCTCCAGCCTCAGCACCGACCAGTGGCTCATGCTGCAAATCAACCCCCTGAGCCTGCTCAACGGGGACAGCAAGGACAGCCGCCTGTGAGCCAGCCCCGTGCTGGGGAGTGGGCACCTGCCAGCCCCCCGCGCTGACCCAACTACCTCTTCCAGCCACTGCCCACAGGGAGCAGCTACTCCTATAAGCTACTGCCGACCCCCGAAGGCGTCAAACCAAGCAGTGCCTCAGCTGAGATTCGTCCGAGAAGCACCAGCTCAGCTCCCTCAGGGCTGCTTTGGCCCCCCCTTCTGCTGCGGCCAGCCCCCAGCGCCCCCTGCCCCTTCCCTCCAGGCGGTCTCCAGTGTAAAGCTAAGAAGACAGGGGGACAGGCTGTGCTGGAGGGGCTCGCCCCCCTACTCTGACCACCAAGCCCAAGGACATGCAGCAGGATGTTTCCAAAGGACGATGCTGCCTTGCCCGCCCTCCCCAGCAGCCCAGCACGGGGCACGCAGCCCCGGGCTCAGGACCACCCTCGGGCCGGTGCCAGCCCCGCGCTTCCCCTCCCCACTTCCCCCTCCCACAGGCTCCTCCAGCTGACGTACGTGCCACCAGTGCCGTCCAAGCCTTTCGCAACACAGGCGCCGAAAGCAGCAAAGAGCAGCCTGACGTCAGCCATCCAGCTGCTGGGCGCGTGGAGCTCCCACCCTGGCTGACCTCTCTCCCTTGGAGGGAGCGAGGGACTTTCCTGACCCTCCAGAGACCCTATTCAGCCCCTACGGCAGAGACCCGGGGCACTGGCTACCTCCCACAGGGCGCACGATGCGGCCCAGCATGAGCCAGGGCAGCCCTGCCCACACTATGCTCCATGTTCTGCCACTATTGTGTACAGACATTATTTATTCTATTTAATTTGTAAATACAGAGAGGATGTGGTGTAATTTATTTGGTCCGTTCATCTGTACATCATCTTCTAAGGTCAAGGTGTGCTTTCCGTTTTCAGATATGGACTTTCCCCTACAGCAAAAGGCAACTTGCCTTTGCCTCACATAGGGAAGAGCATTTCCACATCACAACTGGGAAAAAAGGGGAACGAAGCCAGCCCACCGAGAGCTTCGCTCTTCTGAGGACCGGGGCAGCTGTCCCAGGCCAGTGTTCTGTTGTAGGAGCAGGCACTGGAGGAGCGGCAGGGAAAAGGACCTGGGCAGCTTACGGTGATTTCACAGGGGGGCTCTGGGCGGGCAGCGCATCCCCTCGGGGACCACGCGCCAGGGAAGGACAGGAGCACCCCCAGGGCAGAGTGGAACAAGTCAAAACCAGGGGAAAGGGAGCAGTTTCTGTCAGAATTGAAGCAAGCACAAGATGGGAACAACTTACCGTGGGCTACACTTGACTACTGCCAGGTCGCTGGAGAGTTTTTCCAAAAGTGACTTAGTTTCCCAGAACCTTCACGGAGGGATAGTCCCATTAAAACGGTTAGTGGAAACCCAGTTCGAGGGGTACTTTTTTTCAGGTGGAAACATGAATCACTGCAGTCAGGAGAAGGGCTGCTGATACCTTGCCGCATTTCCTTCTGTTACATCTGACACTGCACTATTTGCAGGCAAGACGCACTCCCTGCGTCAGGCGGAGCGCCTGGTGGCATCAGTGGTGCTGCTGCCAGCCACATGCATCCTCCTGCCTTTCCATTTCCACCTTCCATCTCTTCTGCCTCTAGGTATTTTGGTGGTTGGGGCTTTTTCCCTTTTTTTTTTTGTTCTTTCAACTTCCTCTGAAAAACAGAGTCATCAAAACTAAGTGTGACTTTTTTTTTTTTTGAAATGCTCCTGACGTCAAGCTCTGTGGCCGGATCCCACGCAGTGCGAGGTGCTGCCGGTTCCGGCTCGCCGTGAAAGGCTCCAGCCAGCAGCATCCAGGGGCCAGGCTCGGGGCTGAGAGAGGCGGCATTTTCCCCCTTTCCGTCAGCAGCCAGGGCTCTCCTTTCAACAAAAACCCAGACGAATTTGCCAGAAAGCCACAAGCCACGCACTTTGGCTTCAATAGCTGAGAGCACGGATGGTCCCTCCAACTCTCTGGAAACCCCAGATGCTCACATTTTCCTGAACTAAGTCACAGCCTAACGCACGGAGGAGGTTTGGCTCCGACTCCTGCAAGCGGCTCTCCTGCTCCCGCTCCTCCTCGCGGCGGGGAGCAGCGCACCTCGGCTGCCCCAGCGAGGGACTGCGCCCAGGGAAACACCTTTCCTCCCCCAGCACTGCTCCATGCAAGTGTTTCCAAGGCGTTTCCAACGCCGGGGCCGCAGAGCCCCCAGCGCTGTGCAAACCCTGGAGGAGCAGCGCGGCGGGCATGGGGAAGGAGAATGGAGGGGGCGTGCGGCCGGCCACCAGCTCCCTCGCAAGCCAGGGTACAGACTGGGGGTCTCCACCGGCCGCACCGGTTTCCCTCACCAAACACAGCTGTGTGGTCTCCCGAGTTTCTCTTCCTTCTGAGAAAAAAATTTGCAAAGCAGCAAGAGTCCCAAGCTGCCCCGCCAGCCCCCACCTGCCAGGCCGGGGCTGCAGCAGCTTCGCCAGGGCGTCTCCTGCGCTCCCGGCGCTCCCACGGCCCGTTGCTCTGCCGAGGCTGAAGGCAGCTAGCACCAGAAATCCCACGGGGACTTTCTGAGCTGTTTGCTTGCAATATCAGCGCGGAGGACAAATTTCCACATTGGTCCAGATATTTGACAGAGAAGGGAAGTCTGAAGCAGTCTCGTTTCCTTATGGCATTTTCCCCTATTGCACAAAACCGGCCATCCAGCTCTGCGGCTCACTGCCATCCTTTTTAGCTGGTTCCCTGCACTCTCGCTGCCTGTTCACCAACAGCCTGGCCCGAGGTCTCCTGGCCACACAGCCAACCAGTCCCCTGGGCCGGGGTGTCTCTGAGCCATGGGGATCCATGGGGAAGGAGGTTTTTCTCTCCGGGATATGTGCTGCGGAAGCCTGGGATAAGGCAGCTCTCTCTTCCTCCATCTCAAGCAAGGGGAGGCGGAGCCAGTGCACTGGCACGGGGATGGCAACTGGTCCCAGGAATCTTCCCGTGCTGCCCGTGGCCAGGGAGGGCCGGCAAGAGCACCACAGCGGCAGGGAGCAGATAGAGAAGCTCTTTCAAAAAAAAAAACAACCAACCAAACAGAAACTGCATTGTTCCAATTTCAGTAGAAATCCAGCCTATTCAGGGGATGTTTTTTAAAGAAGCAAGAGCAGAGGAACTCCCCCATGGCTGGTTTTGGTTGTTCTTTCTGTTGCTGCTGGAAGGTGGGCGTGAGGCAGCAAGAGGAAGCGGTGCAGGGAGCACACGGCTCCAGCCACAGCCCCGAGCTGCTTTCACCCCCCGCCGGCCGCATGCCCAGAGCCAGCACGGTGGGGCGCAGGGAAGGAAACAAAAACCAAAGCCTGCACCGGTGGGGAAATAAAACCCGAGCCCAGGGAAAGCCCCCGATGCCCCACAGGCGTGGGGAGGACTTTTGCAGGAAAAACCTTGGGACTACCCCAGGGAAAGCTGCCATGAGCTTTCCCAGGGGCTACAAGGAAGCACGGAGGCTCCGGAGCACAGCACCCAGCGCCTGGGCTCCCTGCCCAGGCACCCACTGCTGCAGCAGCCCCACGCACTGCGGGGCAGCCGCATGGCGCTGCGGCCGTGGGCTGTGCCGGGGGACATGCACCACCGGGGACCCGCTGGCCATCGCCAGGCAGGGAGGAGCAGGGTGATGTCCTACCTGCAGGCCAGCCGAGCTCCCTCCTCACGGCCCCCCGTCGTGGAAAGGCGCGTAGCCACTCCCTGCCGCGCTCAGCGAGCCACTGATGCTGAACGGTGGGACCAGCTCCACCGCCACCGACCCCAGCCCGCTGCGGGGAAGGCAGAGATGTCAGCCAGCTGCCTGCCCCTCTTCCAACCCCTGGGAGCCCACGGGATGGGGGCTATCCCCAGACAGCTGGGGCTCCCCAAGGCATCTCTGTGCCAGGCAGGCAGCCCCTGCAAACAGCAGAACTCAGTGGGTTTGGGACAGGCGAGGGTCCGCGACGCCTCGGCCCCATGCAAAGGGAGCCCCCAGCCCACCCCAGGTCCGTGTACGGCCTCACTCACCAGGTGTGGTAGAGCTTGAAGACGAAGTTGGGCCCTGGGGAGGTGGGAAGGCGAGACGTCAGAGCCAGGCGGTGCCATCAACGCATCTTCGCTTTGCTGCGACTCTGTGCAGCAGCGTGGGGATGGGCGGGACAGCCAGCGGGACAGACAGCCACACCGGGGCATCACCGAGCGTCCCCCTCCTCCTGCATGCCCCCAGCTTGCCCCAGAGCCACCCTGTAGGGGGGTTTCCCCAGCCCCTGGGGACCAGCAAATATCATGGATGCACCCCACATCCCGGGCCCTGCAGCCCTTTTCTTTTGAGCTCCCCCTGCCCTGCTCATACTCACGGCGCCAGCATTGGCCCATCTGGTACCACCGGAGAAAGGTGTAGCCAAAAAGCATCAGGATCAGCAAGGCCAGCCCGACACCCAAGACAACCCCGAGCAGGTTGACAGGCTCTTTTCCTGCAAAGCAGAGAGAGAAAGGACTCTGCAGAAGCACCTCCGGGACGCTGGGGGTTCTGATCATCCCCTGGTGGGGACAGGACTGCTGCGGGTCTGGGATAAGTCCCTCCGCCCTGTGCTGTCCCTGTGGCGTGGAGGGACTGAGCTCCGTGAGGCTGTTGAGCATTGTGGCATGCAGATTTTTGCTACCCCTCAAAGCCTCGCGCCGGAGACTTGTGAGCTTGGTCGGTCGCCAGCGGCCCCCAGGCGAGCTGACGGGTGGGATGGTGACCTGGGAAGGGAGCCCAGAGGGGAGTGTGGGCAACCCGCTGCCCTCAGCCTAAACACAAAGTGAATGGCTGTAAACAGGAGGACACATTCCCTGTAAGCAGGATCTCCTGCTATTCCCGCTCCAGGCCCCGCCAGGAGCTCACCCAGACGCCCAGGCAGCTTTCCACTGTGCCCAGGGCTCATGACATTGTGCTGGGCGTGGGGAACTGGCCACCCTGACCATGCCTGTATCCCCACTCCTGGTCCCACACACGCTCTTCTGGGGCGAAGCACCTCCTCCTCGGCTGGCGGCCATCAGCAAGGTTTAACCATTCGATTTAGCTGTCATTTTGGCAGCAAAAGCGCAGGCAGGGCTGGGGAGACGCTCGCTGGCTGCCATCTCCCAGAGCAGGGGTGCCCTGCAGCTCTGGTGCATCTCGCCAGCCGTGCACCCAGCAAGTGGAGAAGAGGCAGAAGAGCAGCAAGGTCCACAGCTGCCCCAGCGCTCCCTCCTGCAGCCGCGCAGTGCCATACCCCAGGTGGCTGTCCCCGCTGCCGCCCCTGCGCAGCTGCGCAGACCCATTTCTGGACAGGCAGTTCCCTCTAGAGGATGCATTTGTCAGGGCAAGCTGTCTCCTGATGGTGCCGGGCTGGGACCGGGTGACAAGGAGGCCATGCAGGACCTGTGCCGGAGATCTACACCCTCTCCATCCCTGCTGTCCTCACCACGGCAT
The DNA here is from genome assembly GCA_013398295.1 of Chionis minor. Taxonomy (NCBI): domain Eukaryota; kingdom Metazoa; phylum Chordata; class Aves; order Charadriiformes; family Chionidae; genus Chionis; species Chionis minor. The sequence goes on from VZSF01003828.1 coordinate 31,275, forward strand.
CTGGCAGAGCCCAGCACCGGCCAGCACTGTCAAGGGGACACCAATGTGCGCAGGCACAGCACAGCCGACGGGCAGCCATTTCTCCCCTGACTACAGGCTGCCTGCTGCACACCGCCGATCTTGTGCGACGCAGAGCACAGCGCTGCTGCTCACACCTCGCTCCAGCTGCTGCCAGCCCCGGCCCTCCCAAAGCCCCCTGCAAACCCCATCCCAGACCCTTCTCCACTGGCACCGCAGGCGGCAGCGCCAGCCCGTCTCAGGCAGCGCCGCCTCTTGCGCACCCACCTGCACCCCAGCATCCCCACACACCCGCGGGGCCCCCCCACCAGTAAGCTGCCCAGTCAGTCCCAGTGTGGCCCATTAGCGAAACGCAGGCGGGGTGGCGGTGGGCACAGCTCTGGGGGCTGCTATGGCTGCCGTGCCCAGGAGGGGACAGCAGGGTTTGGCCACTGCTGTCCCCAGCGGGGTCAGCCCCACGGCGCTCCCCTGCCCATGCAGAGGGCTCGGGACAAGCACCTGGCGCAGAGACGGGGCGCTGCGCCTTGCGGCATCGGGAGCAAGGAGGCAGCGGAAAAGGATGAGCTAACAGCAGCTAAATTTAGACAGATGCCGGTGGAGTGAGAACATTTCCCCTGTGGTCACAGTGTTTACATAGTGAGCACCATCCTGCAACCCGCAGCACTTGCTCTACCTGACGCGATCCGGCAAACGCCCGGCGAGCCGCAGAGCATCACGCTGCCGGCTCCCAAGCTGCGCAGAGGAGGAGCGGGACCAGCCTGCCCTTCCATTCCCTTCCCTTCCGCTGGGCCCTCGCGGCAGGGCTCGGGACACCAGGATATCACAGGAAGCCCACGCACCCTGCTTCTGCCGGGGCAAGGGCGAGCCAGGAGCGCCGGGACCCCGTGCCCTGGCACACGCCGGCAGGGGTGAGGTCAGGGATTCTGCCACAGGGGTGACTCACGCGGCAGGAGCGTGGCGCAATAGCCTCCCTGAATCAGCCGGCTGCCGAAACTGCCCTCTCCCCGCACCTACCGCTGGTGGGAGGATGACGGCTTCATGCCCAGCCCCGGCCCCGTGCCGTGCGTGGGAGGTGCTCCTTGCCCCGACACCCTCGGGAGCCGACATCCTCGCGTCCCAGCGAGATGCCTCCGAGCCGCGCTGCTCGAGACAGGGCCGCACCACCCGCCGAGCCCCGAGCCCCAGCTCTGCAGACAGCAGAGGGGAAGGGAAGGTTTCCAAGCCACTACCCGTGCCATAAAACATCCCCGCCTCTGCCTCACAAGGGGGAGAAAAATGCCATCTACTCACCCGCCCGGGGGTCCATCTCCTGGTGCCCAGCGTCGTGCCGCAGGAGCTGCTCACGGCTGACCCAGGCTGGGAGTTGCTGCGGCAGAGCCCGGCGTGCGCTGGAGCCCGGCACGTCCTGCCCGTCCCCTCCTCTCCCGGTGACACAGCGCCTCACCGCCCATGCCGCAGCGAGGCCGGGCACCGCTCCTCACCTGCCGGTTCGACTGGTTCCCAGGGGAGAAAGCAGAGGAACGCCAGCAGACATCACTCCTCACGGAATGGATGCCCACAGCCTGTGCCCCAGCCCGGGACGGCTGCTCCCAGCCCAGCCCAGTCTCCCCATCCGCACGGCGTGCAATGCCAGCCCATGTGGGCAGCTCTGTCCTCCCGCTGCTGGCAGAGGCTGAACTGGTAGCACTGGGAGACCGAGGGGCAGGGACGCCCTGGACACAGGGGCAGGGCAAGGGGACCCATGGGGAGGGCAGAACCCCTGGGTGACAGGGTGTCCCCCACCCGCTGCCCCCAGTCACAGACACCTCCCGGTGCGATGCACCTGCGGCTGTATTTGGTCATCTTCTCAAAGCCCCGAGCCACAGCGTTAGGTGGCAATCACTGCCCGCGTGCAGAAAGGGGGAAGGCATCTCCCGTGGCTGCAGGTGGAAGGTAGCAAACAGGGATAACCATCACCAGCTTGGGAACCAGGCAGCCTGGGGCAAAATCCCCCCCAGAAACCTCCCCTTCGTGCGCGCTTTGCCAGGCACAGGCTCTGCCTATGCCGTGCCCCAGGGCAAGCGGCCAGGGCGGCAGTCAAGCCCGCGAGCAGCCCTCCCCAGGAGCGAGCGCCTCGGCACCAAGACCCGGGGGCGGTGCCTGGGAAGGGCAGGATGCAGAGGGAATGATGCACTTGGCAAGCCCCACGGTCCTGGCAGCACCCAGCTCGGACAGAGAGGCCGGGACTGCTCCCTTGCCAGGCCACAGAGAGAAAAGGGACACTGTGAGCGTCCATGTGGCTCGGGGAGGCTGGCAGCCGCGCAGGAGCCCCGGGCCAGCCCTGCCTGGCCCCTGCCTGACCCTGGACGGAGCCAGGGTGCCCGGAAGCCTGCGTCACTCCAGGGCTCTGCGTGCAAGAGGCCAGGGAAGGGTGAAGTGCCGGAAATGCTGCCGCACTCCAGGAAGCAAAGCCCCGAAGGTAGGCGTGCGGAGCTGTGACATAACAACTGCAAATCTCAGCTGCTTCCTCAAAGCCTTCGCTTAACCTCAAAGGAGGAAGAGCCGCTCCCCGCCGTGCCACCTCCCACCCCACCGATGCTCCCGAGCCACTCTCCCTTCCACGGCAGCAGGGCCGGGACCAGCCGTGGGGCTGGCACTGGGATGCTCTGGGAAGGCAGCCCATGCCTCAAGGCGGGTCTCTGGCATGGCACTGGGCATGCAGGTGGGACTGAGCTCGCTCCAGAGCCTCTGCCTGATCCCTGCTGGCCCAGCAGCACCCATCTCTTGAGCTGCTTTTGTTTTTAAGTCCCACTTTGCTCCCAGACAAGGGACAGGAATTCCCAGGCTGGACAGGAGAGCTCGCCCCACCGTGCTGCATCTCGCACCGCACCAGGTGCCCCCGCAGCCATTTGCCTGTGCTGCCCCAGCCAGGACGCACCATGACACGCCAGGCACGCAAGATCCCTGCCCAGCTTCCCGCTGCTCTGCACAGCCCCTTAAACCAGTTTGCAACCTGGAAGCTTCCCCAGTAGTGCTGGGCACCCTCCTGCCGCTGCACCTGGTTGGACCTCACGGCTGCCGCTGCCCACCCTCCATCCCATGGTCTCCGGGCATCGCATGGACCACGCGGGCAGGAGCCGGGACCGCAGCCTGCCGAGGTTCCCACAGCTCCGGAGGGGCTGGACCGTCACCAGTGAGCGTGGGGAGGGTGTCCCTTACCTGCAGCGCTGTGTGCAGACGCCAGGATCCCTGGTCAGGCTAGCAGGTTACGCTGCCCACTCTCCCCAGAGGCGCCGCGGCAGGGCGAGCTGGCACAGCGACGGCATGGCTCCCCGGCCCGGGAGCTGCAGGTCCGGGGCGCTCCGCGGTCTCCCCGTTAGCACAGTGCACGCTGCCGGCAGCGGCAGCTCTCCCCGGCCGTTGGGAAAGCTTGATTACAAAAGGAGGCAAGGTTAATTAGCCGCTCAGCAAATCCTGCACACCCACCACTTCCAGCGTGAGTCTGCAGGAGGCCAGGCTTCCCAGCCAGCTGCCAGCGGGGCCGACCGCAGCCCGCAGGCTCCCTGACCCCAGCCCTTCGCCCCGGCACGCCTAAGCCCAAGCGCCCTTCCTGCCCGGCACTGCTGCCAGCAGCGGGCTAGAGCAAGCCGCTCTTCCTCCCAGAGGGATTATTCCTGGACAGGTAGCCCAGCTTTGCATCAGAGAAGCGCACAGCTCCACCAGCAGCCTCAGCACCTGCCTACAGGCACAGCACTTTCCCAAAATGGGGCTCCGGGGCTGTAAGAGCCCCTCTCCCCACCCACCCCTGCCAGCCCCATCTCCTGGGGTCTCAATGAGCCCAACCAATGCAGGGCAGCTGCTCCGCAAAGGGACAGGAGGCGTTGCAGGACAAGGGCACGGCCACCCCTGAGCTCACACTGCGGTGCCCCATGTGCAGACCCAGCCTCGGCACTGAGCCCAGCGCATCCACAGGGACAGCAGGACCTGTAAATCCCCATAAACGGCCCAGGAGCATCCCAGTGTGGCAGGCACTGGCAATCGGCATGGCCGCAGCATAGCTGTGCCACAGCAGGGACAAAAGCCAGGGAAAAAGAGGGAGCTTTGTCCCAGAGGGCAGGTAAGGCAGCCTGGAGGGGCCAGGCTCAAACCTCTGCGCTGCCCAGCTTGGCGGGACGCCCGAAGCTAGGTGGTGGGCACCACAGCTCCATACAGCCTGCCCAGGACAGCAGCTACTCCCGGGCAGCTGGACACCTACACGGCAATCCCGGGGGTAATCTGCCATGGGCACCTACCACTTTCCTTTTAGCTTCACCCCGGCGCTGCCAGGAGCGTCTGCCAGCCGCAACCAGGGGCTGCACGGGGACACACAGACCGAGTGACCCGAGGGACAGGACCATATAATGGCCCGGTAACCTTGTGCGTAAACTCTTCTCCTTTCCTCCTCCACCTACCAAACCCTCTGTTTAAAAACAAGCCGGTGCAACGCGGAAGAGACAGACAAAGAGCGGGATGGCTGTGGTTCCTCTTATCATCGGGACGGGAGCCAGAAAAATCCTGCTCCGTCAGTCAGTTCGCTCCTGATAAGCTATTTTGTGACAGCAGCTCCGCAGGTGAGTCACCCTCCAGTGGCAGATGCTAGGAGATTGTTGCGGGTGATGGTGCTGCTGATAGACCGGTGTTATATTACAATACAAATCATAAATCCTGTTTCACAACTCCCCTTGTGGGTTTTAAGGAGTGCTTGGGCGGTCCTGCCCCAGTGTTCACACAGCGCAGGCAGAGCAGCACAGGGACGGCGGCAGCATCGCTGGCCCGGGCTCCCTGGGCATCAGGGCACCCCCAGCCGGCCCCTGGCCCCGGGTGGAGGACATTTCCTGGGTTCCCACAGGCAGAAGACCGCACCGGAGCCGGACGAACATGGTGAGCTACCCACGGCTTCGCCCACCGCTCGGCCCCCTCCCTGCACGTCAGCCCGAGCCCCGCGGCCGGCTGCCCCCGCAGCCCTGTGCCAGGGGCGCTTGGCCGGCCATGGGGCAGCCCCAGCTCCACAGGGCTGCTGCCACCTGGTCCCGGCACCCCGCGGCATCCAGGCAGGGAATGGTTTTTACCCACCTCTCTCAACACCCCGCCGTGGCTGTTGGATACAGCACTTGGCTACCCCCAGGAGCTCTCGCTCCCACCTTTCTCTGTGGCTTGCCTTGGCCCTCTCCCAGCGGGAAGCAGACAAGTAAGGCGGTGCGTCTTGCAAGTCTGCTCACCAAGAGGAACGTGCCCTTCTGGAGCATCTTAAACCCCGCTCCCCAAGAAGGGGCTGGCTCGTAGGCAATGCCTGGGCACCCCTGTGGCACTGCCAGTCCCTCTGCTCAGCACAAGGGACACGCTCAGCTCGGCTTCCTGCAGCGCCTTTGCCTTTTGCAAGCAAAGCCATGGCCACCAAACCCCAGCCTGGCATGCAGTCCCTCCCTAGGGGAAAAACGCTTCCTTAACAGAGGGCAGTGGCACACGGCCCAGCTCGCCGGGCACTGTTAAACCCTCCACCAGGGAAACACCGGGACACAGCACCCCCTCCGGGGTGGGGAACTTGCCCCCCTGCGCAGGGGCGATGGCTATGCACACCGGCGGGTTAAATCCCCTGCAGCCGAGGAGTTAGCCCAGGATCCGAGCACCCTGCACCCTTTGAAGCTGCGGTTTGCGCAGGAACATCCCACCTTCCCTCATCCAGGAGCAGCTGGCACTGCCACTGGCTGCCCCGCAGCGCCCTTCAGGCACAGGCTGCAGAGGGCAAAGAGCAGGAGTCCGGCCGCACGCCCGCCCAACGGCACAGGGGCAGAACTTCATCGGGAGCCCACGGCTCCTGGGCTGGCATTTGCCCAGCCGGAGCGCAGACTGGCCACAGCGGCACTAACGCGCTTCCAGAGAACACTGTGAGGGAGCTCAATTAGTTACGGTAGCCTTTAGTTCTCCAGGAAATCACGCGCCTCCACTCCACGCAGGAGCTGGCACGGCTCTTGCCCTGCTTTGAATTTAACCAGTGCAGCTCTTGCTTGTAGTGTGGTTTTGAGAGCAAGCGAGTGGTCGCAGAGAGGCAGCCCCTGGGGCAGCTCCAAGCTGCGAATCGGTTTGAAACTGAGGAGCTTCACGGACTGAAGAGAATGCAAAAAAACCCACCAAACCAAACCAACTGAAAAACCCTCCAACAATGGGCAATACCTTCTCCAGGTGGGAAGGTGGACAGTACCACACCATCGTCCCTCCACCCGTGTGGGCACCAGACCTGCGGAGGGCTGTCGCAAAGGAGCCCGATGCCAGATGGGCATAAGGATGGGCAGCTGGAACCTGGAGGAGCCGTCGGGGCTGGGGCCCTGGGACCGTTCCCGCAGGGAACCGTTAGGATCCCATTATCCAGGTCATGCCCAGCCCAGGCCCACGGTGACACAAGAGGTCAGCATGAGGAAGGACTGGCCCTACATGTCCTTGGCTGGCTGCACTGGAGGATGAAGGTGGCGTTCAGGAACAAGCCAGGCCGGCATTACAAAACTCCCAGGGCTCCTACAGGCACGGGGTGCCACAGGCAAGCTGCTCGGGAAGGGCAGCTGAGATGGGAGGTCCAGGAGACACACTCCCCTTCCCAGTCTGCCCTCCTGCTCCCAAGAGGGTCCCTGACTCCCTGCCACCTGGGAGCCCCCCTGGAGCTGGCATCCCCTGGGAGCGCCTGCAGGGTCCTCACAGGAGCCAGGAAGACCGGAGCCCATGGAGGGGTCGGGCACTCGCCACGACTTGCCCACACTCGGCGTCGGTGCCAGACGAGCCCGGCTGTTGGGAGAAAGGCCCCTGGCATTTCCTCAAAAGAGCCAGATGGCTGCATGCTGGGGCACAGCCCCGTGCCCACAGCCCCACCGGCACTGGGCAGGATCCGGCCCTCCCCTGCACGAGTCACTTCTTGTTCCCGGGCTGGGGAGCAGCCAAAACTGGCAGCCCGCGCCACACAGCAGGGATGTGATGGGGAAGCAGCATTCCCTGGGTGGGCGAGGGGCAGCGACGGCTGAGCACGCAGCACATCACATCCCAGCGACCTCTCTGTGCCAGCCCATGGAGAATCGCTTGGCACCCGCCTGTAAAATCCTGCTGGTGGAGTCCCGGTGCGTGGCTACCCGTGCCCAAACACAGTGGCCCCAGCGAGGGAAGGCTCCACCGCTGCCTCGGGCTGCACCACGGCCCCTTTGCAGCCTGAACCGCATCCTGCGCATCACCGCACTGCTCTTCTTCAGAGCCCCGACCTCTCGCAGGGGCCCCTGCTCCCGTTTGAGACAAGGAGAGCGATCCATCTCCAGCCCTCTGCCGCCCAGGGAAGGGCGTGCTGCTCCTAAAGCTCAGCAGCCAAAGCACCAAAGGCTTCTAAACCCCCAGCTCTCCTGGATCCGTGGGTTTATTGCAGTGGTTTTAATCTTCCCTACTGCTGTTCGTGCTGGGTACAGGCCCAGCAAAAAACCTCGACTTACCTGTTGTGGTTGAGTCCAGGAGCGACAGCCAAGGAAAAGAGCTCGCGGAAGGCTGGACGGACACGCGAGGGAAAAGCAAGCGTGCTGCTTCCCGCAGCTCGGCAGGGCAGGAGCACGCTGTCGAACCGCAAGCTGCCGGGAAGCAGCTCAGCAGCGCGGCACAAGCACAGCCACAAAACCGGGCAACAGAAGCGTACGGTGTCCACCTGAAACCCCCCCAAAGGGGCTCTGATCTTTGCCCAGCACCAACCCGCCCGTCGAGGCCAGGGGCAAGGGCTGGCTGGTGCAGCTCACGGGACCTGTCCCACGGCAGCTGGGCATCTCTCAGACGAGAGGCTAGTGCGGGAAAATAGTTTTGAAGAGATCAAGTGGGATCAATGCCTCTTCCTCACTCTCTCCAGCGCTGCCTGCTGCCGGGGCTGTGTTTACTGCGTGTCCTAGCAGCGGCACAGCCCTCCCTCCCCACCCGAGAGCTCCGCTTCCCATGGGCAGGGCTGGTCTCCCCTGTGGCTCTGGCAGTGTGTCGAGGAGGACCTGGGCTGTGCCACTCAGTTTCTGACCCCGTGCTGGGCCAGCTGAAGAATACAACCTCCGTCGTGACATGTCTGGCTGGCATAGCCCCACAGGCATGTGTATTTTGACTCAGGGTTTCTTGGCACATCAGAAAGTGCCTCTTTCATAATGCCCATGCCTTCTTCAGCCTGTGGTGCATTAAGGGCAGTAACTCTAGGACATTAATAGCCCGTTACTGGAATTGCACAGGTGGTGCCCACGGGAACAACACAGCCGGTGATGCCAGGCTGCAGCAGAGACGAGTGTTGTCGCACCAGGACACGCCAGCCCCCGCCACTGCCACCTGCATCCCCAGCAGCTCTAAAGCAACCTCAGCTGTAGGTTGGGGCAGTTTCCCTGCTAATCCTCCCGGTGGGCCTCGAGCAAGGCAAAGAGCCAGCAGCCTCCACGCCTGCCCAGGCTTGGCTGATCCTCCACTTTCTCTGGGCTGCCCTCCTCGGGGGCAGCCGATCGTGTTAGCTGTGCGCTCGGTGTGGGAATTGCACAGGCCCAGCTAGCCGCGCTGCTACAGACCCTTCCCACCCACCAACCGTGGTTTTGGCTGGAGTTGCAGCTCGGTAACTGGTTTTCCCCTCTGGTTTGCAGGATTTAGCCTCTGAGCAGCTGAATGGCAGAGGTAATACCCACGGGAGCCAGGGGCGCGGGTGCTGCAGGGCTGTGCCCGGCGACGCGGGACCACGCTCCTCTGTGTTGCAGGTCCCAGCACAAGACATAAAACCTCCACGGCGCTGGAGTCCTTCAAGCGGATCGGCATCCCCATCCTGGCAGTGGTGCTCAGCCTCGCCTGCCTGGTTGCAGTCGGGTTCCTGGGTACGGCTGCTGCTCTCCTTTCCCCGCTCCCTCCTGCCGCTGCTGGGCACAGCCACAGCTCGGCAAGCACAGCCCTGGACCCAGTGCTCGGCTGGGACGGGCTCTGCCACCTTCTTGCGAGCCCCCAGGCGCGAGCCCTGAGCCCGCGCAGCAGCACGAGCCCAGCGCTGAGCTCCCCCTTTCCCTCTAGTCAAGGTTTACCTGGACTACCACTACTTCTTCTGCAAACAGCCCCTGAAGCTGGTGCCGCTGCAGCAGGTGTGTGACGGGCAGGTGGACTGTCTGCAGGGCGAGGACGAGGCCAACTGTCCCCAGTGGGTCCCCGAGGGGCCACCAGCTGGGGGTGAGTCCAGGACACCCCACTAGAGTTCCGGAGAGGCTGGGATGTTGCAGCAAGCCTCCGCCTGCTGGAGTCACCTGTGACCAAGCTGACTTTGTGCCTGTCTCCAGCCCGTGTTTCCAAGGAGAGATCCATCCTGCAGGTGCTTAACCGGAACACCGGAGCCTGGTCCTGCGTCTGCCATGACCACTTCAGCCAGGTGCTGGCAAAAGCAGCCTGCGAGCAAATGGGCTACTGGAGGTACACAGCCACTTTCTGCCCGCCTCTCTCTCCTGCTTTGTCTGTCCCTCTCCCGTAAAAGCTCCTTTTGAGTGGGGCTCTTTACTCCAAAAGCACTCAGAGCTCCGCACTAATGGCTTCAGTCCATCCCCACCACGCAGTGCGCTCTGCGCATCCCGAGGAGCCGGCTGCTCTCTGTGCTAGGAGCCCCGGGCAGCTTCCCATGTCAGCACAGCGCTGTGCCCACCGTCCCCTGCTCCGTCCCCAAGCCCAGAGACCCCCTGCCCTGCTCCCACCCCTCACCTCACCCCCGTGGCAGGTCTGCCCTGCAGCTCCCACCACACCCGTGCACCCACCTTGCCAGAGCTGCCCCTCCTGGGGCGGGCGCAGGGCTCAGCCTGGGTCCTCTCTGCCCACGGAGCTCTCCTGGGAAGGGGCAGATCCCCCCACCCGCCCCTTTTAAAGCCCCCGGGGAGCAGCAGTTGGCCGGGGGGGTGGATGCTGCACAGCTGCGGGCAGGGCTGGGTCCTTGCAGCTGTGCTGCAGCTCCACGACCCCCAGCTGTGTCCACCTCCTCCTGCTGCTGCCCTGAGCTGGCTGCGAGTTTGCAGCGCTGCATTCCACTGAAGCCGGTTAGAGCTGGGATTTGGGGAAATGGCGTGCTAGCTCTGTGCGTCTGGCATCAGCCCTGGATTAAGGGAGAGCCTGAGTTAAGTCAGGGGTATGCTAGAGAGGAGGTGGGTTCTGCTGTTTGAGCCCCTCTAGGAGTCTCGACTGAGCCTGAGGTGGTATTTTCCAGTTCCAAAAAGTCAAGGATTGAGGCTTTGAGCACGGGTCCCAGATGTCACAAGAGCAGGGATACCCCTGAGGTCCCCTGCCCCATGTCTCCCCGAACAGCAGGGAGCAGCCTCCCTTCCTTCAGTACACTCCCATCCCTGAGCTCCACGGCCAGCGCCCCCATCCTGCCCCCCGCCCCTCAGGGCTGTGGCACGTCCCCTTTTGGCGTCCCTGTGTCCCTGTCCCAAGGAACCCCCTTTTTCTACGGGGTCTTTCTCTTGCTTAATGGCACGGGATCCACATTCCCTTCCTAATCTCCTGCTTCCTCCCTATCTCGCCAGCTGTTTGTTGGGGCCACGGGCAAACATTAGGACCTATGTGTAAAGCCCCATCCTCTCCAGTCTCAGAACCGGGTTATACCATCTTTGGCTCAGTCTGAGCCCAAACCGCCAAGGTTCCAGGCTCCCCGGGGTGCTCAGGCACTGGCGCCTGTCCTCTCCCAGCATCAGTGCCCCTGCTGGGAGCGTGCCTGGGGCTGTGCACCCCCGGTTCCGCTTCCTGACCCGTGCTCCCCCCGTCTCTTCCAGCACCCCCACTTTCCGGGAGGCGGAGGCGGGCGCAGGGCAGCCCCTGCCTCCCCGCGAGGTGGTGCTGAGCAACGGCAGCCTCCAGATGCCCGAGCCGGGCAGGTGAGTGCTGGGGCTGCGCAGGGGTGGCCACCGTGTCCCTTGCCCTGCACGGGCGCCTGCCGTGCCTGGCCGCGGAGCCGGAGCCTCTCCCCCGCCAAATCCAGCCCTTTTCCTCCTTCTTCCCAGGAAATGCGTCTCTGGGCTGGTTGTTTCGCTCTTTTGTTCCAGTAAGTATCATGACGCCGTTCGCACCTTGCGGGCACGCAGGGCCTCGTCCCGCTCCAGGTCCTCGTTCCTGGCACGGCCCCGTGTGCCGCGCTGTGCCCACGAGAGCTCAGCTCTGGCCCAAGCCCTGGCCCTCCCCGGTTCCCACACTGTTTGCATGAGAAAAGTTGGATGTAATTACTAACCTTCCTGCTAAGCCAGCACAAACCTCCCAGAAATGAAACACCTAAGAGAGGTTTAACCAGCTGCCTGAATGGGTTTACTTTTGCTGATGAATTACCCTGATTAAACTAATCCGCCTGGTGGGCTGGAGAAGGCAAGGAACAAGGAACGGCTGAGCCCATTTCGGCAAGCCTGGGGACGATGTGCGAGCAGAGAACAAAAGGGGGTGTGCCAAGCGGGCCGGGGAAAGGGGTGACACAGGCGGTGTCACCGGGGCTGGTGGGGTGAGGCACCTGGTCCACTCTCCCCTCCCTGGGAGGTGCGGGAGCCTCCGTCCCCGCTCAGCCCCGAGGACGGAGGAGGGCAGAGCGGCTGCTTTTTCTCTCCCCGCCGCCGCAGCTAACGTGTTGCTTTGCCGCGGCCCCGCCGCCGGGCAGAAGACTGCGGGGAGAGCATCCGGACACCGCGCGTGCTGGGCGGGAGCCCGGCCGCCATCGAGGCTTGGCCGTGGCAGGTCAGCTTGCAGTACAGGAAGGAGCACATCTGCGGGGGCAGCATCATCGACCCCCTCTGGGTCCTGACGGCAGCGCACTGCTTCAAGTGAGTCGGGGACCTCCCCAAGCCACGTGTTGCTTAAATGCCTGCCCGGGGCTTTGCGCCCCTGGGTCCAGTGCGGTGGAGCGATGCCGAGCAGGGCAGTGCGCGGGCTTTGCTGCGGCACGGAGGGGAAAGAGGGGAGCAGTGACAGACGTGTCTGCACACAGGAACAACCCCGTCGTTCAGAGCTGGCGCGTGAAGGCCGGCTCCGACCTCCTCTCGGGCACCACCACCCTCGCCGTGGAGAAGGTCTTCCTGGCCGAGGTGACGCCTGCGTCCTCCAAGGACAACGACATTGCCCTGGTGAAGCTGCGGTCTCCGCTGCGCATCTCAGGTGAGCGGGTGGCACGCGCCCCCTCGCAGCAAGCGCCCGCAAAGGCGAAGCTCGGCAGGCGCCCAGCAGCGGTGGGAGAGGGCCAGGGGTGAGCGGCGCCTTGCCGAGAGCGCAGCGGGCGGCTGGGAGCCTCGGTCCCCACGAGCCTCCCCAGACATCCCCTGCGCCTCACCTCTCCCTCCCAGAGAGCCGCAAGCCCATCTGCCTGCCCTATTTCGACGAGGAGCTGGCACCAGGCACATCCCTGTGGGTGATAGGATGGGGCTACACGCAGGAGAACGGTGAGTGGGACGGCGTGGGGACGAGCCGAGGGCAGGGTCCCCCCCTCAGCGCCGCTCGCAGGAGGAGACGGGGTTGGTGGGCTCCCTGCTCACCTGGGGCTACTAGGGGGGCCCCTCTGAGCGGCCACGTTTTGCGCAGGCAAACTGTCGGAGACGCTGCAGCAGGCAGAGGTGAAACTCATCGACAACGAGAGCTGCAACCTGGACACCTACCACGGGGAGGTCACCGAGAAGATGCTGTGTGCTGGCCTGCCCCAAGGCGGGGTGGACACCTGCAAGGTGTCGGGGGGAACTGGTCCAGAAAGAGGGGGCGGGTGGGTCGGCACCCATCAGTGGAGTAGCCCCTCTCAGGGAAAGGCTGTCCTTGGCTCCCGCCGTGCTGGGGGACGCGTGGGGGGCTCCTCAGCTCCCACTCAGACGGCTTGTCCTTCGCAGGGGGACAGCGGCGGCCCCCTGCAGTACGCAGGCAGGCACTGGCACGTGGTGGGCATCGTCAGCTGGGGCCAGGGCTGCGGGACCCCCAGCACGCCCGGCGTCTACACCAACGTCCGTGCCTACCTCAACTGGATCTACGCCGTCCGCAGGGTGAGTGCCGTGCTGCCAACACCGCTGCAGCAACGCGCTCGGCAGCTCTGTCACCCGGGTTTCGGGGGGCGCTGGGGACGGGGCAGGGCAGGCTGCGGCTGGCCAGCCCCCTTCGGCTCTGCGCAGGAGCCGAGCCAGCTCCTGAAGGGTGCGGCTCTGCCTCCTGGTTTTGGCTGCCCTTCAAAGCTTCTTTCCCTCTCTCTTCTTCCAGTCGGAGCTCTGAGACCTGCCGGGACAGTTCCCTCCCCTCTCCCCAAGCCTCCCTCTCCATCCCTACGTGTTTCACCTCCCGCAGCAGCTGGGAAACGGATCTCAAGCCACGGAAGGTGAGCGGTACCTCCCGAATCCTCACTGGCAGGCTGTGATTTAGCGCGCCAGATGCCAGCCAAGGAGGCAAAGGGCAGCTCACAGCGACGGCCACCGATACCGTGAAGGAATCTGACCGGCTCAAGCTCCCTTCCGGAGAGAGACTAATTTATTGCCCTTTGCTGACCCTGCTGTGGCAGGAAGGCTCCTGTGGGGCTAAGCTGCTGCTCGCTCACTACTGTTATACAGAGAGAAACGCTGTTTGCGCTGTAGAGTATCCCCATTAAAAGAAAGTATTTGTTTTTTCACACAGCCTCTGAAGGCTTGGTCTATTTCTGGCAATACCCTGCACCATACGCCAGGGCAAGGCAGGGTTTATTTGCAGGCTCTTGTGAACAAGCTCTTCCTGCGCACAAGGAAGAAAGTGCTGCATAGACCTCAGCCGCGCAGTCAGACAAGCTGATCAGAATGGGGTCAGTTTAATTTCCTATAAACCAACAGGGACGGTGGGCATTGTTTTGAATCAACTTTTCCTAGCGTAGCTTCAGCCCCAGCGGAAATCAGAGAATGGACACAGCCCGCGCCCAGCACACGGGAACGCTGCCGCTCTTTGCCCCGGCACAGGGCTTGCAATGCCGCGTGCGCACCCAGGGGGTTCACGGCGAGCCCACATCGACACCCACAGCAACCCAAACTGGAGCGAGTTTCTCTAATAAACATAAACTTTATTTCATTCAAGGCAAAGCTAACTAGACCTCTACAGTGCAAAAATGTGCTGTAAGTCATCACACAGCATGCCGTACGCATCCTGTGTTTATTCGCAGGTATCTCCTACATGTATTTATATATGCTTATACACATACGTGTCTGTCGCAGCACGCACCCCCGACAGGGCCTTCTCCCCCCCCGTGCCCCGGAAAGCCTCTGCAGACCCCCCAAAGCCTTCGTGACAGCAGGGACCCCGCAGGAGCTGGCCCAAGCTCCCAAGCCAGCCCGCTCCCCCGCAGCCCCCAGCGCTGCGTACAGCACCCGCACACATATGCGTACAGAGTTACACTTCAGAAACTGGTTATGTTGAGTTTTCCATCGAGCTAGAGGAGTAATCCATGCATAGTACAGCATTGCATATCCTGTGGTAAGTGGAACTGTGTCCAGATACCGTCTAAAAAAGGCCAACAGGTTAGGACAGCTAAAAATAGTTCTTTAAAAAAAATCCCTTCCTCCCCTCGCTGTCCTCTCCCAAGGGAAGTCTCCTCCAAGGACGGGCTGGGGGCTCTCTTGGGGCAACTGGGAGGTCTCACGCCTTCCTGCCCAGACTCTCACGTGTGACAATGGTACGTTAACAATACTTTGCATTTCCAGAGTGCCTTTTGCCCCAGGATCTCGGAGCACTTTGCAAAGCGATGCAGGGAGCCTCACACCTCCTGTGAGGTAGGTCAGATTGACTGTCCCCATTTTGCAGATGGGGAAACTGAAGCACAGAGAAGTCAAGTGATTTGCCTGAGGGTCCCACAGATCCTCAGAGAGGGTCCCGGGATCCCAGGGACCTGACTCCCGCTTGCCCGTCTAACCACGGAAACCCGCCTGGGGCCAGGTGGCGGTGCCTGTACCCGTCTCCTGTCCCAAACGCACGGGTCCGCTCTGGCGGGTGCCCCGAGCCCAGCCTGGGGGCGTCCAGCCATCCGCACACCCGGGGGAAGGCTGCGAGGTGCCCTCCCTGCCACCGCCACCTCTCCCACCTCTGCCACAACGGCCTCCAGAGAAGGTGGAGACCCTCCTTGCTTGCCTGCCCACCAAATCTTCGCCTGCCTTCCACTCCGGCACCTCTCGTAGGGCTGCAAGCCCCTGCAGCCAGGGAAGCTTTGATTCCCAATTTTGAGTGGGGTCGGGGGAGCTGCCTGTCGTGCAGCGTCACTGACAGACACCAACAAATAAAGGAGAAATAGGGAACAAATCACATTGTAAAGGACATCGTCAACTGCGGTGGTAGGATCAGCTCACTCCCTTCATGTCCCGCGTCCTGCTACAGCCCCTGGGATGGGGATCGGGCTGCCCGAGTCCCCACTGTGCGTACCCCTCGCAAAGACCCTCTGGCTTTCTGTGGCACCCCTCATCCGAGGATCTCGAAGCACTTTCCGAATGCTAGCCAAGGAAGCCTCACAACAACCCCTGTGAGGTAGAGCAGTATTATTATCCCCATTTTACAGACGGGGAAACTGAGGCGTGGAGCGGCCGAGCGACTTGCCCAAGGTCACCCAGTGGGCTGGTGGCAGGGCCGGGAGCGGGCTGGCACGGCCCTAGCCCGGCTCCCCTCGCCAGGGCTTGACCGTGCTCCCTCCCTCCCTCCCTCCCTGCATCGCGGACGGAGTGCCACAGCTTTCCTCGGGTGAAAGGGAAACGCAACCAGCCGTTCTCCCACTGGAGTCTAATATAAAAAAACATCCGCCTAACGAGTTAAGCCTTGGCAAGTCAGCATCGAAAGCATCGCTGCTTTGAAGTGCCGAGCTTTAAAAAGAGGGGAGGAGGAGCAGCAGCAGCAGCAGCAGCCCAAACCCAGGGAGCGCCTCCTGATTCTCAGGAGGCTGGCTGGGGGAGAAGCCCCCCGCCGCCCCCGGGGGACGGCCCTGCCTGCACGAGGGGCAAAGCGAGTGTGGAATGTGGCGCTTCACCCCGCCGCGGGCCAGCAGTGACCCAGGGACACGGCCAGCCCTGGCCGCTGGTGCCCCCAGCCCCGCCACGGCAGGAACCGGGGCCAGCTTGCCCCAGCAGAGCGCGTCGCCCAGCCCCTGCTGGGAAGAGATGACAGCCCTGACAGCAACGGGCCTTTCACCGATGTGGTTCTCAAGTGTGCTTAACAGGAGAGCTGAAGCCAAGCCCTGTTGCCACAGCCCTGCTTCCGCCCTCCCTCCTGTGCCGGACCCACGGGAATCGCAGCGCAGGCGGGAGCCTCTCTACGGCGCGTTTCCCGCGTCCTCGCTCTGCTCCCGAAGCCTCTGCGTGGGGCAGGGGCAGCTCCCACCCGCCCCCGCTCGGCATCGCCGGAGTCAGACAAGGCGCCCCAAGCTCCCGGCAGCCTCAGCCCCCCCAGGGCACACCGGGACCCCTGGCCGCCCAGCAGCCCGCAGCCCCGGGAGCGCAGCGCATGTGGCACAGCACCCGCACGGCTGCAGCCCCGGGTGCCCCCCAGCACCCGGCCCCTTCCCTGCCTGCCCCGCACCCTCTTGCCTTCGCTCAGAGCCGAGCAGGCGGCTCCCTCCATCCTGGCGGCGTCCCCGTCCGAGTCCGCAAGAAGCTCCCAGTCCCCACGGCAGCCAAAGTCTTTTCTGAGAAGCAGTGCACGTTGCAGGCACATGTGTAATAGAAACATGTCTCAAGCGTCGGCAGTTTGGAAAGAAAACAAAAGGGAAAGGCTGGTCCCCCTGCCCACCCTCCCCGCTGCTGGGCGGGCCAGGGCTCCACTGCTTCATGCCTTTGGTGGTGCTTTTTGTTCTGCCTTGGAGCCGGCCAAGCCGTTCTCGGTGTTGTCGTTCCCCGACGAGCTCACGAGACACTCTTTCCTGGGGGAGAGCACACGGCCAGCTGACAGCCCCTGGCCCCCCCTGGCCCCTCTCGCCACGACCCCGGCCCCGAGCAGCCCTGCCCCACGGCAGCACCCGCCGAAGGGTGCCGGCACCGGCACCCGCACTCACTTCCCATCCTGGGTCTTCTTGATGATGAACAGCACAACCCTCTTGACGAGCATGAAGAGGATGAGGAGGCCGATGAGCCCCCCCACAACGCCCACGATGATGAGGGTCAGAGTGTTGTCTGTCTCCACCACTGCGGGAGAGAAGGTGCTGAGGTGCCTCAGGAGGGGAGCAGGGAGCTCCCAGCTGCATGGCCCCCCCCCCCCCAAAAGCAGCGCCCCCCTCCACCAGCCANCAGCCACTGGCCCATGGCACAGAGGGGCACGAGGCCAAGCCTTGCCCTTCAGGGCTGCCAATTGCCTCCAAGAAGCCAGGACACCCCGTGCACCGCCACAACCGTGAGCCAAGGTGGGGTCAGGACGGGTTTGCGTCCCCAGCGCCCCGGTGCCACTCACGGGGAAGGGCGGCCCTGACCGCACTTACTCTTCTGGACCACCGTGAGGAAGATGGTGGCGTTGTGCTGCGCGTTCTTCTCCTTGGGGTTCTTGACATGGCAGGTGTACTTCCCAGCATCGCTGAACTCCACGTTCTTCAGGACGATGGAGATGTTGTTGTCCTTGCCGGTCGTCGAGCCAACGAACTCGACCCGTGGGTTGCGTCCCACGAGGAAGGGCTCCGAGGCTTTGCTCTTTATCTTGCCGTGGTAAATCTGCAGAGGCAGGGATGCGGGACACGGGGTCAGCTGGGCTCCCGACAACGGCAGGTGAGGGCAAGGCTCGAGTTCTCCTGCCGGTGCCCTGCCCCACCTCTCCATGCAGAGACACGCACGGCCAAGTGTCCCGGCACACCCCGTTAAAGCAGGAATGGCCGTGGAGGGGGACCTGACGCGCAGCCCGCCGGGGACGCACCAGCCCGATGTGACTTGCCCTGCAGCAATGTCACAGCCCACCCCAAAGATGGGCAGAGACAGTCCCTTGGCTCCAGGGCCAGGCAGGGCTGGCCAGCCTGCGAGGACAGACCTGCTCTAGACCAGCCCTCCTGCTACGGAGCTGCAGAGCAGAATACTCCCAGAAGGTTGCAAATCCATACAGAATCTTTAGTATTTCAAAGCAAGCGCAGGAAGAGAAAATTAACTGTATTTTGCCCAAAGTGAAGACTTGCACCTGAACAGCCAATTTATGAAAAGAAACGAGCCCACGGGCAGCAGAAGATCCCAAACAGCTTTGTGCCCAAAGCACAGACGTGCCAGGGTGTTTCAGTCACCCTGTTTGCACAGCCCCGTCCCCCCAGAGCTGGAGGCACTCGGAGGGACAGGCATCTCGCAAGAGGAGAAAGGGAACTCTGCAAGAACGGCAGTGCTGGTCTGCGCCGGGAAGTACCAAAGGACCTGCCGAGAGAGCAGAGGCAAAGCCCAGAGAGACACCCACCATCTCGGTTGAATTGAAATACCACGTGAAGACCAGGTCCTGAAAGCCTATGCAGGTGGTGAAGGTGCAGGGCAGCAGGACGTCAGAGTTATTCAGAGCCATCACAGTGTTGGTCTTCCCCACGGACACCTCCAAGGCGAAGGCGATGGCGAGGACATGCAAACCTGGCCGGGAGAGGAGAGGGGAGGAGAGAGTGAGGACACGGATCCAGCATGCAGCCCAGCCTGCTGCAGCCCGTGGTCCTTCCCGGGCTGGGACGCAGCGCAGCCCAGCCTGTTGCCGGGCTCTGCTGCGGACGTGCACCCTCGGGCAGACGGGGCAGGGAGACAAAAGGCACGTGGCAGGGACCACTGTCTCCCCCCGCAGCCCGGCCTCGGGCTGGAGCATCAGCTGCAGTGGGGACCCCCCCCCCAGGCAGCATGTGGGGGGCTGCGGGGCTCAGCCATCGCCCCCCTCTGGGTCCTGCTCCCAGCTCCGCCAGGGACCCACGGCATCGTCCTCCTCCCCACCGCCTCAGCGTGGGGGACACGAGCCCAGCTCCCCTCCCAGAGCCCAGGGACAGGTTTGTTCCCCCTTGTCCCCTTTGGCACGGCAGGAGCAAACGCGCCCATCCGCAGCCCCAGGACAGCTCGGCAGAGATGGGGGACCTGGTCCTGGAGGTCACCCTCCAGGCAGGGCAGGGCACCCACAGAGACAGCGCGGGTTCAAAGGGAACCATAATATCGCCACGAATACAGTATGCAAATGAAAGCCCTGATTTGAGTGTTATCCATAAGCCCTTCAGCTAAGCCTTGAAGGGAGGGGGGAGAAAAAAGCCCAAAGCAAAGCAGAGCTCTCTGTTCTTCAAGCAGGGAGTTGGAGCGCTAATTAGCGTGGCTGTCCTGGACGCCTGCCACCCGGCCCGTCCCCCACGCCAGCCGAGGGCTCTCGCAGGCAGGCAGGGCAGCGGGCTCCTCGCAGCGCCTGTGCGGACCTCCGGCGCGGCACGGCACCCCCTCTGCCATGCAGAGCGCTTCGTCTCCCGCCGGAACTGACGGATGACCTTCAAACTGCAGAAGGCAGCTTCTCCCGCTCCTCTCCTCCCCGTCGGCAGGGAGAAAGGCAGCGAGGGGCGGGCAGGAGCCCAGCTGCAAGAGCCAAGGGCGCACCCGAAAGCTGCCGGGGTCCCAGGCAGGGCACTGGCACTGCCCCCCCTGCGCTGGGCCAGCAGCGTCCGCACGAAGCCCTTCCAGGGGGCGCAGGGATGCTCTGGCTCCGGGCCAGGGGAGCAGCCCCGCTCCTCATCCCCATCACACCAGGGTCCCGTCCCGCTCGTACAACGTGGTGTGGCCCAGATGTGCTACAACCCAGCAAAGCATTGTCCTCCCCTTTCCCTGACCTCCGCCACCACAGGGACCCAGGCATCCCTCCAAAGCTCTCCCTGGGCGCTCCGACAACACAGTACAGGGGATGCAGCTCTTCCCACAGCTACGAGCTGGTCCCCAGCTCCAGCCACACCTTAACTTGGACTCGCTGCCCTCGGCTTCAGATTCGCGTCTCTCTGCAGCCGCTTCAGATGCTGATTTATTCTTCCACACATGCCCGTGCTAACAGCTCCCCAGGCACGTCGCAGCCCGAGCCAAGCCGGAGAGCCCTGCATCCTGGGCTTCGGGCCCTGCTGCAGTGCTGCATTGCAAGCACTGCAGGGAAGGAGTAATTTAACTTTACAAAGATGCACTTCTCATTTCGCCTGAGAGGCTTTAGCTAACGTCAGGGAGCGGTTCCCACCAGATGGAGGTCTCCTGCAGCTCTCAGGCTCAAAGACCGGCCCTGGGGATGCTACAGAGGGGACTTCACAGCCGGGAGCACCCTGGGGGAACCATGCCGCTACCCGGAGCGAGACTTGGCAGAGGGATGCCTGGCTCTGCAGGTACGCCTGAGCAGGCAGGGTGCTGCGAGGGGACACTTACTTACAGGAAAGACGATTCCTCGCAACTTGTAAAACTGTTAATCCTGTCTGCCACCGCTATAACGTCATGAACGTCATCTGAATTGAACGTGTGGGGTTAACGGAGGCTGATCTTGTTCCTGTCATGCTGTGGTCTCAGGAAGACACAAGCGATATGTTACCACTAAATAAAGCACACGTTGGGAGGCTGGGAGATGACTGACTGAACCTGCCGCACCAGCTGCCACCGTTACTTTTGCGTATGCCCAAAGCTGCTGCACATTGCACCAGCGGAGACCCAACCTCCAGCGTGCAGGGCAAGCCCCTCCAGGGGCTCCGGGCTCCCTGCCATGCCTGCAGGCACAAGCTTTCCCCCAGAGACGGGGCAGGGGGACCGGGGAGCAGCCGCTCTTGCTGCTGCCAGAGCCCCAGCTGCCTGCTCTTCGCTCCCGCTGCGGGCGAGCCCCTCCGAGGGCTGGCAGCGCCCCTACGCTATCTGCAGTCGTGCTGGGGGGGGGAACCCAGCACCCAGCCCCAGCGACAGCGGCGATAGCCCCCCAATCCAGGCCAGGGCCCGGAGCAAGACCTTCTCCCCACACGCTGCTGGCAGCCCCCCACTTTCCCTGCAGCCCGTCAGGAACCTGGTCTGGGACCCAGCGCCCGCCCTAATGGAAAGGGCACACGGGATTCGCCTGAAAAGCCACGGGATGCCTCCACCATCTGCGAGAAAGCTTCCCCATAAACCCTTTCATCGCCCCCCAAAACCAATGTGGCCTGCTGGCACCGACAGCAAGCCACGCCTGGCGGGCTGGCCAGGCTCCGCTCCCCTGAGGTGGCACGAGAGGAGCTCCCAGGCATGACGTGCTCTGGGACAGGACACCCAGGGCTGGCCCTTCCCATGGGCGCTGACAGAAGAAGCTGTGCTGCGGCTCCCCGGTGCAGCCAGGAGCCCACTGCCGCTCCCCGGAGAGCACGGCATCCCCGAAACGCACAGACACAGACAGATCTGCCTGGAAACCCTCCCCTTCCCCCCTTCCCCCTCCGGGCTCCCAGCCCGCCTGAGCGACCTGTGGCACAAGGTTGCCACCGCCATGCCCTGCACCCCAAGCACCACCAAGTCTCCACCGTCTCCGAGTCTCTCCTACCACCCCACTGCCAGCGCCGTGCCGAAAGCGGCTTCACTGCATCACTCCGAGGAGGCACCTTCAAGCAGCGACCAGCACCCAAATCCTGCGGGGAGCCAGGTACTTACATGTCTTCCGTGCCTCCAGCTCACTTAAAACAAACTTAAGAACTATGCCCTCCGAAACGCCTCTCCAGGGAGCTTCCCCGCAGCAAGCGCCGCAAAGGCAGCCCTCGGCTTCAGGCTCTCTGTGCCCGTGAACGCAGGGACGACCTACACGAGCAGAAGCGCAGCCGGTGCGCGAGGGCCGATGCAGGTGGCTGGGAACCAGCGCCAGGGGCCGCAGCGGAGAGCGGGGGGACGCGGCTGCAAACCCCTTCCTGCACCCTGCGGCCGGGGGACCCCGGGCACCCCCGGGCACCGGTCTGGGCGTCATGCTCCGAGCGGCGGCCCTGCAGCACGGGTCCATCCCCGCGCCGGGGAGAAGCGCATGCAAATGGTCGCTTGACCAAAGGAACTGTAGAGAGAATGACCTGTGGGCCGGGCGTGCTGGCGGCCGCGTTGAAGCCGTGCATTGCTTGCCTGCGGCTATTCCCCCGGGTCGCGATAGCGGGCAGGCAGCAGCGGTCCCCGCTCCCCGAGCAGCAGCGCAGAGCCGGGCAAAGCGGGACGCAGCCGCAGCGCTCGCAGGAGGAAGCTCTGGCGACGGTCGCCACCGATGCGGGCAGGGCAGGGGGCTGGCGCCAGGACTTGGGAGCCCGCTCTCGGACTCGGCTGCGAAGTCACCTTGGACAAGTCACTTATCCTCGGCGCCTGGGACTCTCCGGCTGCAGAGCAGAGACAACCGCGTTAGCGCCCGGGGACGGGGCACCCAGCCCGGCGGCGGCGCCCGGCTCCCGGCGGTGCAGGCGCAAAGCGGGCGAGCGCGGAGGGGTCACCCCGCCTCGGGAGGACGCCGAGGGGCCGGCGGCGGGGGCGGCTGGCG
>VZSF01003828.1:55600-82667 GCA_013398295.1 Chionis minor
GGGGGCCCTTGCATCCGCTGGAGCCTTTTTAATTGGGGGGGGGGGGGGGGAGTCACACCTATGAGGAGGTACCCTGGGGCAGGGAAAAGCCATTACGTGTGGAGGACTCCTTCCCGGGATGCTCAGGTGTCTGCCAAGTTTGTTACCACAAAGATGGGTAAAGTTGGGATAGGTTTGGCCATGCTGCCCGTAGGAATTCCCCCAGCAGAGCCCTAAATGCTTTTGGAGGCAGGGAAGTTGGGAATAGCAGCGCCACCCAGCTGGGAGGGTCAGCCAGTGAGTACAAAAGGGGTCCTGTGGGCACTGGCACGACCTGGGTGTGCTGGGCAAGCAGGTACCCAGCTTCTCCCGCGATGATGTGCCCCTGTGGCCACCATCTCCCTGCTGAGCATCCCTGCAGAGGCGGCGAGCCCGGCGCTGTGCTACCCGCTCCTGCTGCGTGCCCGGGGCCATCCGTGCCCTCCTGGCCACACGGCCCCAGGGCTCGGAGCGGGACGCTGGCTGTCACAGGAGCCTGATGGAGCTGTCACACTTGGCAGCTCTGGCCAGTCTCCTCGGCTGACTGATCCCGTGAGACATCTGCTGCTGCCGCGGGCCTGGGAAAGGCTCTGCTCGCCCGCAGCCCGGCCTCGGCGAGCGACGTGTGCCGTGGCAGGGGAGGGCACTGGCAGCAGCTGGCCCTGGGATTTTGGCGCCATGCTGAGATGTCCGGCATGGGACCCGGGGACACTGTGGCTCAGCGGAAACTTGTTTTGCTGAGTCCAGCACAAGGCTGCTGTGTCTGGTTTCAGGGAGGACGAGCAGCCTCTGCTCGGACACCGTCACCTCCCCGGGGGCACAGGAAGGAGGGCTCCGGGGTCCTGCCAGCTGGCTCACAGCCTGCTGGGGGGGGTCACAGTGGCTGCCAGGCCCCTGTGTACCCCTCAGTCCCTCTCACCTTGCGCTAATGGAGCTGGGAGGGTTAAAAAGCCAGGCTGTTCTCCGAGGAGGGCTCCTGCTTCCCTCCACGTGGGTACCTAGCGGGGTAGGGCTGAGCGGAGCAGTTGGGCTGCAGCCTTCCAGCTCAATGCAGCAGGCGCTGCGCTGGCCCCGGCTGCCCTGGAGCATCCTGCTGGGGGCAGCCCTGGCCCCGCTCCCACCGGCAAGGCACGGACAGCCCTCGCCCCCTTCCAAACCTCCCAGAGCCAGGGGACGCTGGGCTCCCGGACCATGAGCAGGCAGAGCCCTCCTGCCGACGGAGGAGGTGGCGACGCTGGAACACAGCTTCCCATCAGCACCTTATATTTACTGCAAGGTCTTCTAGCTGTGACCTTTAAAAGACAAGGTGGGCCGGCAGCCCGGGAGCTGGCAGCGGGCAGGAGGCGCCGGCAGCGATCAGACACTCCGCAGGACAGTCCCGGCTGGGCCAGGCACGCAGGGCTGGGAGCGGAGCGAGAGGTCCCGGGCACACGGACTGCGGGTGAGTGCTTGGCTGCCTTTGTCATTCTCCTCTCTTCCTTGCCTGCTGCTCTCCCTGGGAGCAACGCTTTCCCCTCTCCCTGCCTCCTTCTCCCTGCGCAGAGCCGTCCTGCCCGCTGCCTCCTTGGCACCCGCCGGCAGCGCTGGCTGCCCTCCGGGGCGGGCAGGTTCCTCGCCCCCTTTCACTGCCCCTTTAATACACGCAGGGAAAGAGGAGCGGTGTCCCCAGGCAGCCACTGCAGAGGCATCTGCAAGAAACACTGAGGCCACCATCCTGTGTCCCAGGAGAAAGTTTCTTCCTGACCTGGCACAGCCTGAGGCCAGCTCCACCGGACCCTCCCCAGCCCCGTCTCCGGCTCTCCGGCGCTGCCCTTCGCACCCCTCAGCTCTCCGGAGTTTGCTGTCCCAGGCTGTCCCCTTTTCCCGGTCCCCCCCGCGTTGCCATGCGCAGGGCGGCCAGGCTGCAAGCAGCTCCCCAGGGACAGCAGCTCTGGGCTCCCACCGCGGCACCCCGGGGTCCCCCATGGCCCTCTGCGCGGCACTGAGCAGAGGTCTCCCTGGCATCTCCCACCATCTCCCACCCTGCTCTCGTGAACACCTCTAATCCCACCTGGTGCAAGGAAATTTATGTGGTCTGGAAGAGTGTCTGTCCCCGGTTCTGGGGGATCTGTGAAGCCCCGCTGATGGGGGCAGGGGTCGCGGTCACCGCCCTCGGTCCCTCGCGGTGATGAACACATACCCTTGTCGTGTCCCGTGGGCTCTCCTCCGTGATCCCACACTGCCCGCCTTCCCTTACCGGTTTTTTGCCAGTGACTCTCCCCAGGGCATCCCCAAACTGGCGATGTGTGGGTGCCCCGTGCCCTTTGCCTAGGGCTGTATTCTGCCCTCCCGCAGCCCGCAGCCTGGCTGGGCTGTGCACCCCAGCAGCAGCCCTGGGACTGGGGGAGCTTTCTGCAGCGCAGACCCCGCGGGCACGCGGCGAGGCGTGCGGGGCCGGGCAGGCGGCACTCGGAGGGGCTGAGGCTGGTGGCGCCGCTGACTCTCACGCCCTGCTCGGAGCAGCGATGGGCTGCGTGAGCCGGGGCCACCAGGAGTGGGCAAGGCAGGGCAGGCAGGCAGCGTGAGCCCAGGGAAGGGAGAGTCCCTGCAGGAGCAGCGTGCCGGCCAGACCCTGGTTGTGTGCGCAGTCGGGATGCGCGGGCTTTCGGCGGCCCCGGCTGAAGGGCAGCGGGAGAGGCATGGCGGAGGGCGGCTGTCGGAGCTCCCCTCACCCCGCCGTCTCCACGGTGGGTGAATTGATGGACGGGCCCGTCAGCTGCGCCCCAGTTGTGCCGCGTCGCTCAGGTGCGTCAGCGCGGCGCTGCTGGATTGCTAAGTGGGATGGCAGCCCGGTTCTGGGTGTCGATCACCCAGCGCGTGCCTTGGGCTCCGCTGGAGCCTGCCGAGCCTCCCTGCCGTGCCCCGAGCAGCCGCCATCCCCGGCTCTCTGCGGAGCAGAGGTGGGGAACTCGGCAGGGCGCAGCTCCCTGTAGCAGAGCTGGTGCCCCTGCGGAGCGTGCGGAACATCCCCGAAATCTCAGTGCGTGAGGACTCGGGCAGCACCAGCCGCTCTCCCTGCACCCAGCTCTGCGGCAGCTCCCGGGGACTGAGCTGCGGAGGCGCAGGCTGTCCTGAGCTCCCTCGGCGGCACCCGAAGTAAAACTCCTGCCGCAGCAGGACTGAGCTCTGGGCGCACGGGAGCCTTCTCCTCCCTCCCCGGACAGATGTGCAGGCAGAGCAGAGATGAGGGACCCTTGTCCTGCCCCTCCAGCAGGCAGCAGCACAAAAGCATCGAGCGCAAAGTTTGTGTTTTGTTGTTCTTTTGTTTGTTTGACTGTACAAAGAGCAATAAACTCAGCAGTGTTTGGCAGAAGAACCCCATCAGAAGGCGCACACCCAAGACTACAGTCATGACCGCTAACAGCGCCTCCTGTGTGTGTATATATATATATTTGTAGAGATTCTCTGTTGTGTACAGCTATGTACATACAGATGCATTGGCAAGTTGCAATCCAAGGATAGTGCACGAAAGAAATGAAAGGCAGATGCAAGACTGGTCATGTGCAACAGTCAGAGGCCTTTGGCCGCAGAGTTGCCAGCTCAGTCCTGCGTGGAGCCGCTCGCAGCCCAGCGTCGAGCAGCAGGCAGTCCCGGGAGCCAGCCGTGCAGCCGGCTCCCCACCGGCACTGTACGGGGAAAGCTATCCGGCGCGGGGGTGCGCGGGGACAGGCAGCCTCAGCCCATCCCTCCCCGGGCAGCAAAGCCCGCGGGAGAGGGGGAAGCCACGCGGGGCAAGACACGGCGCATTCCTGCTTGCAGACGAGCGGGAGGTCGAGCAGGGTGGAGAGCGCAGGTGGGGCAGAAAGCGAGGGGGCAGAGCAGGGAGCGCACGGCCATCCCTTCATCCCCCCGGGCCTGACGGCATGGCCCGCGGCGCTGCCGGGGCGGCACTCGCACAGGGACGCGGCAGCGCTGGGCAGCGGGTGGTGTGGCAAAGGTCTCCCTTCTCCCCTGGCAGCGCTGCTCGTGGGTGACGGGGGACCCCCGTCACCGCGCCCTGGGCAGCGTCCCCTGGGGCTCTGTGCACTGCCCCTTCTCCTGCCCCACGTCCCGCCTGCCGGAGGAGAAGAAACGCCCGGGCACGGTGCAGCAAGGGACACTTCCCTGGGTCATTTCCCTGTCTGACCGGCAAGAGCCCCCAGGGCGAGCTCCCCGGGCACTGCAGCCAGCACAGCCCACCCGCCAGGTCTGGTGCAGGGGGCCAGCGCTTGCCCAAGGCCAGGCGACCAGCCCGAGGCGGGCAGGAGCGCCGGTTCCCAGCCCTGGGGATCACCGCAACCCCCTGCACCGCAGCGGGGTGGGACCAGCCGGCATCACCGCTCGCTGCCGCCTGCCCTCGCGCCCCCCGCGCTGCCCGGGCCACGAAGGGCAGAGCACGCAGAGCAGCTCCGGGGACAGGCTGAGGGAGCTGCCGCAAGCAAGGCAGGCGCTGGCCCATGGACGGGGCTGAGGCAGGTGGCAGCTGGCACTGCAGGCTGGCAGTGCTTCGCCGTGGCAGTTACGGATTGTGCAGTGCTCTGCTGGCAGGCTGGAGGAGGCAGTTTCAGCATCACCGGGTTGCTCAGGGGTTCCAGAGCTGTCCTGCCTCTGGGCCCGCGGTTGTGCCCAGTCCTTCCCAGCAAGCTCCCCAAAACTCCTCTTCCTCCCAGCAGCTCTTCATCCCTAGCAGCCGTACCCTGCTGCTCCCCACCACCTCGGTTTGGCACATCAGCAGAACATTTTCCATTAGAATTACCCTCCCCGAGAAGGAAACGAGCACAAGAAAGTCAGCCCAGCACCTTTGGCTGAGATGCTCAGGCCCAAAAATAGCCTGAGAGGCAGAAGGGTACATCCGTTACACACCAGGAGCCATTAGCGGCTCCAAAAACCAGCCGAGCTCAGAGACAGCGCGTGGGCTAATGGCCATTACGCAGCCATTGGCTTCTGAGCAGGCTGGGACAGTCCCTGAGGAGCACGAGCTTCTTGTGGCAGCACGCTCAGCACTGGCACGCAGGACTTGCAAGGAGGAGATGGCCCTCGGGGACGGGTACGCCAGTGCCCATGCCCCAGGCACAGCAGGAGTGCCTCGGGGGTGAGACGTGGCCCCAGGTGCCCACACCTGGCCATGGGGCTGCCCGGCCCCCCTCCACCCCTCCTGGCACCCCCTGCTCCAGCCCCTCCGTGTGTGGGGACCGCGTTCTTCCCCCTCTCCCACACCACCCTGTCCCCAACGCCGCCCCACGCAGTGCTCCGGGCACTCAGAGCAGGGGACAAGCTGGTCCCAGGTCAGCCCCAGAGGCAGCCTCCATGCACTTCAGCCACCCTCCCCAGCCCTGCCCGCCACGGCCAGGCTCCGGGGACCTTCTCTCTGCGCCCTGCTCCAGGCTGGGGTGGGTATTTAGATGGAAGGAGGGATGCTCTGGGGAGACAGAAATCCTTGCTCTGGGAAGCACATCAAGGGGGGTCACACTGTACAGGGGTGAAGAGGGAGGGGCAGGCAGGGGGGCATTACTTGGTGCCCTCGTCCGGGTTGCCTTCGCCGTCTGTCTTCCCTTCCTCCTCCGTCTTCTGGTCATCCGTGTTCAGCCTCTGCTGCTTTTTCCGGCGCACGCATTTCACCACCATCAGCACCAGGATCACCACGGCCAAGAAGCCGCCGACGGAGGCGCCCACGATGACAGCCACTGTCGAGTCGTGCTTCGGGGGCTCTGGGGAGACAGGGCACGGGCTCAGGGCAGCTGGGGCAACCAGCGGGAGCCACAGCGAACAGGCAGGGCTTGCTCCCACCGCTGGGGAGCAAACCGTGCCCAGGCAAGGCAGGGTGAATCATAGGACAGAATCACAGAAGGCACCCATGGGCGCCTGACAGCAGAGGGGACCACTCTACCACGTACCTTTCGTGAGCACCTTCAGGCTGATGCTGGCATGGCCCCGCTGCCGGTCCGGGGGGTTCAGGACGTAGCAATTGTAGGTGCCCTCGTCCTCCAGCTGCACGTTCTTGAGGGTGAAGGACACATTGTTCTTGGTGGGGTTCCCGGTGAACTCCACCCGGTTCCCAAAGCGGTCCAGCTGCTTGTTCATGATCTTCATCCGGAACTGCAGGAACTGGGCAGCCCGCGTGGGAGAGGAGGTGAGGTGGTGTTTGGCACCCCACGTGTTTCCCAGGCACCCCCCACCCCACCCCGCATGTACCGCACGCCCGCGCTGCACGCTCGCTCACTCGCAAGCAGGGCAGTGCCCGCTCAGCCCCATCAGGTCCCCGCTCAGCTCTGGCCGCCACGGTGGCCAGGGCCAGGGTCTCCTCGCAGCCCCTCTCCCCGCTCACGCCTGCCTGTCCCGCCACGTCAGGGCAGCTGCCTGGACTGCTGGCTCTTCACGCAGCTGGCTGCTAATTTTCCCCGTGGCGGAGAAGGGCCGGATAGCAGGAGCACGCATAAGGAGAAGGCTTGGGAGCCCAAGGAATGCATGTGACTCCTCCAAGCTGGTCCCAGGCCCTCTCAGCAGATCCCCGGCCCCGGAGAGACTCACCAGCTCCTCAGAGCAGTTCCTGCATTCCTGGTACGTCCAGTTGAGGGAGAACTGCTTGTTCTCCACCTTGTAGCAGGAGTTGAAGGTGCAGGAGAGCTTCACGGAGGAGCCGTTCAAGGCATTGATGGTGGCGGGAGCCGTGACCTCCATCCCCAATCCCGTGGGTGCTGCCACAAACACAGAGAGCGAGAGCAGAAAGGCAGGCGAGTTAGGAAGGGCTGAGCCCCTCTCCCCATCCCACCCTGCCCAGTGCTCCCCCCGGGGCTGCATCCTCCCTCCAGGCACATCCACGCACCCACCACGCTGTGGCCAGCCAGGACCAGGGTTTCCCTGCGCAGAAGCGAGACGGGACGAGGGGGCAGCAGCCCCAGCCCTGGCAGCATCCCTTGGCCCTGCTCTGCGAGGGCTGCTGACCCCTCTCCATCATGCCTAGCCCGATTGTGCCCGGTGCTAAATTCTGCTGACTCCAGGCAAGCCCTGCTCCCTGCCGCCTAAACGAGGCGTTCCTGCTGCAGAATCGATACCGCCAGGCAAAGGGCTGAATGCAGCATCAGCATGCAGGGCTCCGCGCTGCATCCGCGGAGAAATTTATGGCTGCGCTCATCAGATTTCATTCCCAGCAGGACGCACGACAGCGGCAAGGGCTGGGATCTGCCAGGGACAGCCCCTAGGGGCTGCAGGGGGAATGCAGATGCTTTCCCCCCACCACCCCGCTTCCCAGTGGTGTTCACACAAGGATTCTCCAGCTGGGAATGACTGGGTCAAGACCTCAGTCACTCCTGGGCCGGGGGATGAGGCCAGTCCCTGCGCCCTGGCCTTGCCGTGACAGAGAAACGGGGGCATTACCCGGTGCGGCTCGCAGGGCAGGACAGCTCAGCCGGGGGTGGGCAGTGATGGGGTGTCTGTGCCCCACTCCCTCTTCCACTCCTTCCCTAGGGCAGCTCCCCTCGTCTGACGGCTGCCCCAGCAGCCCCCAAAAAACCCAGCGCCTGCATCCAGCACCTTCCCCCAGCCTGCAACGGGGAGGGCGCGCGGGCTCCTGCTGTGCAGCCACGGAGCTGCATGCTCTGAGGCCAAGCGCAGGGACGGGGAGCCCCGGAAGGACTGCTGGGACCAGGCTGTAAAGGGGGCTGCGGCACCCCGCAGCGCAGGGACAGTGACGCCGCCAGCAGGTGCTTTTCCAACCACCTCACCTCTCCCCTCTGGCTGCTGCTCTTTGCTCTCAAATCTTCTTCCTGAGGTGCTCCTGACTCCAGCCCTGTGGCCAAGCTGGATGCATGTCAAGGCTGCTCCGCTGGCTAATCCGCTCCGTCTGCAAGCAGGGCAGGAAAGGGGCCAGGCTCTGCAGCCAGGGAAAAGAGGCTTTTCCAAATTGGACGTACGGCTGCTTCAAGCCACGGGGGGTGCTGCGAGGTGCGAACGCAGCAGCATCCCCAAGCCAGGTCCCTGGGGGCAGAGCGGCGCCCTCCAGGTACGGCCAAGCCCCTGGAGCCAGCTCCCTGCTCCTCCGGGCAGCCGCCGTGAGCATCCTCCGTCCGGCCCCAGTGCAGGGAGGGCTCCCCGCAGGGCACGGGGAGGCGCAGGGATGGGGAGAGCGGGCACACGGGGACGTGTCGCAGCACCCAAGGAAGGAAGAAGCACCCAGGGCTCAGCCGGCGCCCCAGCCTTGCTGCCCCATGGCACCCGACCCCCTTAGACGCCTTCGAGAAAACCTCGCAGGAGCGGGAGAGAAGAGCCGGGAGCTGGAGGGGTCCCTGCCCAGAGACGCCGGCTTGAGCGCCCAGCGGCCCCCGTGCTGTGCCCTGCGTGCCTGTGACGGGGTGGCATGGCTTTGCGCTGTGTCCCCGGAGCGCCCCAGGGCTGAGGTGCCAGCAGGAGCTCTCCCAGGCTCCACAGCGATGGGGCAGGGCTTTGCCCTGCCACCCAGTCCGGCAGGACCGCACCGCACCGCAGGCAGAGGGTCCTCGCAGGCAGGCAGGCAGCACGCCACAGGCACGTGCCGCCGGAGCACCTACATGTGCAGGTCCAGACTCTGCCACGGCCACGGCCACCCAGCACTGGGGGACAAGAAGGATGGGGAAAGAAACTGCCCAAATCCCTGGGAGCGACCGTCCAGGCCGCGTCCTTGGGCGCCGCGCACGCTCCCAACCGCTCTGTCACTCTACACCCTGCACCCAGGGCACAGCCACACGCAGCCTCCAACGCGGACCTTGCCGGGCTTTTTATCCTCCCTTTCCCAGGCTCCGTTTCCCGGAGGCAGCCCACCGGGAGCTCCAGGGCAGCACCAACAGCGCTTCAAAGAGGCGATGCGTCCCCGTTTCCAATCCATACAGCCCCAAACCTGCTGGCACAGGCTGCTGGCTCTGGGGCAGGGCAGAAACGCAGCGACCACGGTTCCCCCACCACCACCAGCCCCCCCACGCCACGCAGCGCCGCCAGCCCGCCGCCCCGGCAGCTCCGAGGGAGGGTGGCGAGGCACCCGCAGCCCGCCAGCCAGAGCTGCACCCGCTCCCCGCTGCAGCCCACAGCCCTGCCTGGCGCACAGGCAGCCTCGAGGAAAGCTCCGGCGAGCAGGAGGCACCGCTTTTTTTAAGAGACGATGCAGTTGCAACGTACACACACACACACCCCCCCCCCACTCCATCCTGCCCAAAAGCAGGTCACCCCAGCTGGCGGGTTTCGGCAGGGCGCGTTGTGGACCACCGCCGTCCCCCAAGCCTGCGGCATCCCCGGCTGGCTCGCTGCTTCCCCGGGGACAGGAGGGGCTCCTCGGGGCTGGGGTGCGGGGAGGGGGCTCCTGGCCAGGGAGGGGGTTTCTCCCCAGCCTGGGTGCTCTCCCCTGGCAGGCGTGTGCATGCAAGGGGGGGGTCGAGTCGGCACTTACCCAGCAAGAGGAGCAAGCTGAGGCCAGTGAGGAACAAGGTGGGCGGCGGGAGCCAAGCCTCCGGGCTCATTTTGAAGGACTTTTTGGGTATGGAGAGGACCTGGTGGTGTTGGTGTGGATTTTGGTGGTGGTGGTTTGCTTTTTTCGAACGGCCGGGTTATTTGCCGGTGACATATAACATTAGAGCCGCTTTATTTCTACAGCCCAATATGGCTGGAGCAGTGCTGGGTCGGAAAAAAACCTGTAAATGCTATGGTTGGTGGATTTCAGCAGAGGAAGCGGGAGGGCAGGAAATTTTTCCGCTGAACAGAAGGCAAACGCTCCCGGCGCTCCTGCCGCGTGGTCTGGTCCTCGTCCCCCGCAGCGCGCTGAGCCCGGGGCAGCCGAGGAGCAGGTTGCTGCCGGGAGTCCCTCTGGCCGTGCAAGATTGCCCTGGGAGCAAGCAGCAGCCAGGGCTCCCCTTTGCCCCCGGGAGACCAGGAGCCGGGGGACTGGGCCAGTGCCCCACAGCGCAGGGCTCCCCTGGGGTCCCTGCAGCCCCCTGGCTTCAGCGAGGCCGTGCAGATGTGTCACCTCTGCCCTGCCGGAGGCTGGTGGCCAGCGCCCTTCGCAGCAGCGGTTCCCACTCTCCAGAGCCCAGCTGGGCCCAGGAGCATCCGAAATGCCCTCCTGAAGCCAGGCAGAGAGCGGAGGGGCTGGTGTAGCCTGGGAAGAGCGGAGGGTCCCAAGGAGGCGCGGAAGCCCAGCCGGCGTGCCCAGGTGGAGGCACGGCCATGGGCAGGCAGCCCGCAGGGGGAAGAAGCAGCGCTCCAGCAGCGCCTGCCCGCTCCCACGCTGATGCGAGGGCATCCCCCTCGCTTCCCAGGGCTGGTGGCCCCTGCCAGCACCTTTTTCCTTCCCCAGCAGTGCACTGTGCCAAGGCAACACCCTCTCCTCACACAGCCCTTGGGACGGGCGTGCTCTGCCCCACAGTAACGGGGCTAGAGAAAGCCTTTGGTCCCCTTTGCACCATCCGTCAAGGAATCCTTTGGGCCGTGGGCTCCAAGCCTGGGTTCAGGCTGCAGAGACGGGTGCAGGAAGGAGATGCCGTGTGACCTTGGAGACCAGAACACCGGTGACAGCAGCTGCTCAGCCGCCTCCTCCTCACACCCCGGGACGCAGGATGGAGGGGTCTGCTGCAGCAGCACCCTGGGCAGAAAGGCGAGGGCTGCCCTGCAGCCAGAGCACCTCTCAGTTCCTGTGCACCACAGCCCTGGGGAGGAAGGGAGGGGGCAACGGGGGGGGCAGGAGGGACACAGAGGTGTTCTGCTACCTTACCAGCTTCAGGAGGGGAAATGGGGCGGCCGGGAGAGAAGGCACGAGACGAGAGCCCAGGGCGAACACAGGAAACCCGCTCAGCAAACACTCACCGCACACGCAACGTGGTTTCCCACCCACGCTGGGCAGGCAGAGCCCTCTCTGCTCTGCTGGAACGGGTCCCCCAACCCTGCAAAGGCAGCAGGGGTCACAAGGAACCGCACAACACCCCCCCGACACCCCAAGAGCAGCGCTGGCTGCTGCTTCCCCCTGTAATCCCAGTCCTTGGCTTCAGGCAGGAAAAGAGAGGAGGGTGTCAACGTGAAACCAAGGAGTGCAGCCGGAGCAGCCTGCGCTGCAGTCTCCCATCCAGCCCAGGCGGGTGGGAGGTGGTCCCCAGGCTCCCTGCGCTGCACCTGGAGGTGTCAAACATCTATAGATAGTGCAGGAGAAGAGCCAGCACGCCCCAAGGCGCTGCCCCGGAGGCCCCTGAGGGGTTGCTGGACTCCCCCCGCCAGGGCAGCAGGGTGGACCTGGAGATGGTCACCCCCGGAGTGCGGCCGGTGCACGGGAGAGGCGTGGGAGACCCCGCTCCCCTCCATCCCTTGCCGAGCCAGGGGGGCTCGGTCCAGCCCTCCCTGCTGCAAAGGGACCCCCTTCGCCGCCCATTTGGCTTCGCTGCTCCCCGGAGCCAGCAGGGCAGGCGCGGGTGCCACGTGCGAGGCTGCACGCGGGTGCAGGGGCTCCCAGGCTCCGGGCCAGGCAGTTTTTTGGCAGGCTTGGACATCACACGCTTAAGCAGGAGGTAAAAGGAAGCCGGGAACAGTCTAAACTCCCTGAGTTTTATTATCTTCAGAAGATACCATTGGCATGTCTGCACAGCTCCCGCTGCATGTCCCCTTTGGTCCCTCTGCCAGGTTTCTCCTTGGAGAAACCCGAGTGTCTCGGGACCTGGAGCTGCACGGACCAGGATGAAAGCTAGAGTGTGGAGGCTGCACCCCCTCCAGAGACCAGAGACAAGAGCCAGAGAGACACCCGGCCCCTGGTCCCCCAGCAGAGCCGGGCGGGACGTGCCCCAGAGAAGTGACGTGGGTTCTTAGAGGAAGGGCCGGCAGCTGCAGGGTGCTGGCCTGCCCAAAGGAGCAAAGATGTCTGGCACACGCCTGCGGGCTAAGGGGCTTACATCCCCCAGCACAGCTATTTCTTCCCCTCCAGAGCCCAGGGAAGCGCCGCCTCTGGGCTGCTGTGGGGTTCCTCGCTTCGTCCATCCCCCTGTCTCCCCTCTCGCATCCATTCTGCCGGGATCGCCCTCTTGGGCAGCTCCACGTAGACACCATTCTCCTGGAGGGGAGAGGGGCGCTGCAAGGAGGAAGGGACAGAGTGTGAGTCTCGCCACGGGTGTTGGCCCCCATTTGGAATGGGCGGGATGCAAGGGATGCTGGTGTGGGGAGCGAGGGGTTTGGGCCCTGGATGCCGTCATCCCGAGGGGGCTGGTGATGTAGGGGGTCACACCAGCCCCACAGCTGCATGCCCTGCCCACCCCTGCCCCAGCTCAGGGCAGCTGCTCACCCTCCTCACCATGGTTACGTAGGTCTCCTCGGCTTTCCTCTTCTTCCACGCATCCTGTTCAGCCTTGGGTACCTCAGCTCCAGGGATTGAGGAGTAAAGTGCTTCCTATGAGAGGGAGATCAGAGTACTTGGAATCAAGCAGTCTCCAAATACATGAGGCGGACCTTCTTACCCCAGTCCTAGGACCAGCACCAAGAGTCGTGGCCATGGCTGGCCAGCACACAGCACCTCGTGCTTGGCCAGTGTGGGATCCCTTCCTCCCCGCAGCATCCCCAGCCCTGTGCCCCACACTCCTCACGCCAGCGACGCCCCTGTGTCCCGAGGACACACAGCCCTGTCTAACGAGGAGACAGCAACCATCCTGTGCGAGGATGACCCTGGCCCAGGACCCCAGCTCCCTCTCAGCTCCCAGGCAGCCGGCTGCCGCAGGAGCCTTAGCTCCATCGGCGCCTCCTCCTAACTGCAAGCCAAAGGAGACGGCAGGACCTGAGGCTGGTCCCAGCTGCCGCCCACACACAGCCGCCAGCACGGCAAGGAGCACGCAGCTCTCCTCTGCACGCCACGTCCCTCGCTGGGGGTGGCTGGCCAGGCGAGGGCATGGCTCGCTTGCGCACACAGGCACGCTCGGCACCTGCCCTGCAGCCCTGCGCGCTCCATCCCTCCCCTTCTCCACCTCTCGTGGGTTCCCGCCGGTTGTGGTGGTGTCCCAGGGCAGGGCAGGCACTCGCTGCCCTCTGCTCGGCTCAGCCTCAGCTCTCACCTCTGCTTTGTTGTTGCTGCTGCCATTTCCAGTCCTCTCCAGGGCCGTGGTGGCTGCGGACCTTGAGGGAAGGCAACGGTGGTGTCATCTCCGTCAAGAAGCATCACCTACTCCTCCTGTCCCTGCCCTGCCTCTCCTGGGATCCCTTTGCACGTGCCTCGGCCAGGCCATCCCTGCTGCTGGCACACCGGCATCCCAGGAAATTTGGGAGCTAAGTGGGGACCGGCCAGGGTAGCATGACACTAGAGGGCAGCAGGAATCTGCACCCCACTGCGGGCAGCGGACAATGTGGGCATTCCCGGGGGAGACGAACCCTCTGATTCCCACAGGTCAGGCTATTCCCTGGGGAAGATGAACCCTCTGGTTCCCGCAGCTGCAGCCCTGCTTGGGGCAGGTGAGGCGAGCGCTTGGCCAGGGAGAACAGTGCAGAAGGCTGCAAGGAGGTACTTTGCTCGGTCAGCCCCATAAACCCACAGCTGGCGTTGGTACCTCTTCCTCAGGCAGAGTCCGGCCAGGAAAGCCAGCACAACGGCCACGCAGCCACAGCCCACAATCACAGGCGAAAACCCAGTGTCCCCCGGGCCCGCAGCGTCCTGGGCGTGCGCTGCTCCTCGTCCTGCTGGGGAGACACAAAGGCAGGGGATGGCACACACAGGGACCCCGGCCCTACTGCAGCAGGTCCGAGAGCCTCCGCTCTGCGTGGGGCCAAACAGGGCAACGGGAGCGGGGAGTCACAGTCACAGGGCATGTACCTCTCTGTCCCGTGGGGCTGACGTGCAGCACCGTGTGGTTCTTGAAGATGCTGCTGCACTTGAGCAGCCGGATCTCACACACGTACGTGCCGCTGTCGTTCACCTGTACGTCCTGCAGCTGGATAGAGCCGTCCCAGTGGGAGATGTTCCCTTGCCATTGTGCCCGGTCCCGGAAACGGCCCACAGGGATGCTATGGTTGCTGTAGTAATAAAACACCATCTCCTCCTGCCAGGGCACAGACAGCGTCAGGTGAAAGGAGCCCCGCGAAAGGGCACTGTCCTGTGTGCCTTCCCTGCTCAGAAGCCCTCAGATCCATGCTCCCCCTCCGTGGACGCTCGCCGCACGCGAGAGCCCAGCTCACTCCCACGATCTCTCGGAAAGCCCCAGGACGCAGCAGGCAGCGCTGTGGTTCCCCTGTGGCACGGTGCCACCAGGAGCGGTGGAGGCGTCCCGCCACCACGCAGGGGAAACCTTCCTCCTCCGGTGGCCCGGGCCAGGCGGACGGGCTTCCCCGCAGCCTCCCGAGAGCAGCCAGGCTGCCTCGCTCCCCCTCTCCTGCCACCTGCCCCCGTGCCCCGCTCCGCCGCCCGGCCCCCGGTCCCAACCCACCTTCTGCGTGCCGGCTCCTGCCACGCGCAGCCAGTCCACCTTGTCCATCGTCCAGCCCTCGGCCGGCGGGTCTCGGAAGAGGCACTGCAGCCGGACAGAGTCCCCAGCGCTGGCTTGAAGCTGAGGCTCCGTGAGCACCCAGCCAGTTGACCCGCTGCATCGCTCTGCCGGGGACAAGGACAGCAGGATGAGTCCGGGGAGGATGGCCAGGTGCAGCCTGCCTGCGCCCATAGGTATCTCCTCTCCAGACAAGCCTGGGGCTAACGGCACTGACCAGTCCAGAGCGCAACGGGGAGGCCCCGCTCCCTGTGCGGGCAAAGCCTCTCCCTGACCCCTGCTTTTGGCGTGCCTGGGATGCAGGGCAGCACATCCTCCCAGCCGCCAGACCAGGGCTGCGGCGCTCGCTCAACAAGCCACGCAGAAGGGAAGTGGGGAAGCACAACCCCAGCCCTCTGCATCCACGAGCCAAAGGGCTGCGGGTCCCGCAGGGCTGTTCCTGTGAGTCACCGGCCGGGAGAACCAGCGCCACGCTCATCCGCGCCAGGCCAGGGGCAATTCAACCACTTCACACGCATTTCAGTTCCTCCTTCACAACCTGCCCATTTGGCTTCCTTACCCCTTGCTCACAGGCTCCTGACCTGGGCTTGGGCTTGTCTGGCCACATCACTAGTGTTGAGGGTTTCGAGAGAAGCTGGACAGTGGGGGGCGGGGAGGAAAAAATCCCAAAACAAAGGAACACGAAAGAGCACAGAGCTGACACAACCAGCACGAAGCAGCTGCCGACACGGTGGGCTGCAAAGCGTATGGCAGGCAGGGAAAACAAGGGGGGCAGAAAACCTTCCTGGAGTTCATCAAGAGAAACCCCGCATGCCCCAGAGTTGTGCGGGCAACAAGAAGAGCGGCTGAGGCTCTGGCACTTGTTTGTCAAGAGCCAGGCGAGCTGATTCAGCAGGGAGCTGCTCAGACAGGTCGACTTTGCCTGGTGTCGTAGCCGCTCTGCTCCCTCCGTCCACAAGCCACTGAGGGCTGGGCCCTGGCAAAGCACCAAGTACTTGTCTGATGCCCTGTAAATAATAAATGCAAAGTGCTACAGCTTCCCAAACAGGTTCTTTTGGTCTCGACCAGCTGTGGAGCTGAAAACGGCAAATATTTGCCAGCGCGGAAGACCAAGGGAGCCAGTTGCCTCGAGCAGAGCCAAAATCAATACCTTGGAAACCTTTCCCTGTATTTAGGCTTGGCAAAGCAGTTCTAGTTCTGTCAAAGCCTTGGAGTCTGGCAGAATAAGTACAGGATTCCATCCAGGGATGCCATTGCTATTTGAAGCCTACATTATGCGTGAGCTTTGCAGGAAGGGAATGTGCAGCGCCCAGAGAAGTCCCTGGAAGCCAGGAGGCCACTTCCTGCCGCCAGCTCCGTGCGCGTGCGACACCCCGAGGAGTCCTCACCGCGGGAAGAGAGGAAACGACGGGTCTCTCAGCAAAGGCAGAGGGGAAAGCAGGGAAAGTAAAGGAAACCACCAGAATGACTTACAGCTTACCCAGCCATGTCAGCACCAGAGTCAGGCTCAGCAACACCTTCATCTTATTCCCGAAAGAACAGCGGAGGTGACGCATGCATCGGTTTCCCCCGGGGCAGGACACCAACAACTCGCGACCGAACCGAAGCCCAAGGTCAGCAGAAGACTTCCTTCAGTTCTGGGAAGAGGGATGCGGTCTTTGCTGCCTGGGTGCTCAGCCTCTCCTTAGCCACTTGGCCAGCTGGAGCCCGGCGCGCAGAGAGGTGCGGAGCTCAGCTGCGCCTCTGCTTTGAGACTGTGCTGAGCCCTGGAAAGGAAGAGAGAGAGAGCGGGGGGGAGGGCTCAGCCTGAAGCACCTTTGCATTCTCCCCTAAGTAGTGAATCTTTCCGGTGGTTGGGGGTCGAGCCTCCAGCCTCTGAACCAGGGTGTTCATAGATGTTACCTCTGCTCAGAAAGCGACAGGATGTTTTTTCCACTACATACTCAGAGAAGTTTGGGCCTAAAACCACAGACCCCTTTGCTCTAGAAATAATGCCCTTGCTCCGGGGTGCTGCACATGGTGAGAACTTCTGCTGGAACCCCGCAGGGTCTGTCCGGACAGTGCCACATTCGGTTCGACCTGCTGCACCATCTCTCAAAATAAAGCCGACATCCCCCTTCTACCCATTGTGGACGCACCCTGCAGCCTGAGGAAGGACTGGCTGTTGCCACCAGGAATACGCCAGCCAGGGCTCACGCATGGATCACAGGACAGCAAAAGCCCTGCTTGCTGTGTCTCTGCTCCATGGTTCAAAGCTATGGCCCATTCAAAACTGATAAACACATTTAAGAACAAGAAGTTATTGAGGGAAGCCCTCCGGCTCAGAGAACCCGCGCATCACAGTTGAATTTGGGGCAGCTGTTACCAGCATGTTTTCCAATACATGCATTTTTGCTGCAGAAAGACAAGAAGAGACAAATCAGCTCTGAAATCTTGCTACCTTCTCTTGTTCTTCCTCCATCATGCAAGTCAGAGGATCCCTAGAGCAGCTATGAGAGGAGTTGGAGTAAATACGTAAGGCAAACATCTGCCGTTATTCCTGCTGCTCTCAGAGCTCCACGGTTCCCTTCGGTGCTGCGGAGCTGAAAGCCACAGCGACAGATCTGTGGACCTGGGCTACCAAGTTTCCTGGGGCAGCACCGACGTCCTCAGCGCTCCTTGCAGAGCGATGGCAACGACAATGCCAGGGGCAAAGGGCAGTAGGGAGGTGAGAGGGGACGTGCCAGCTCTGAGCACGTGCCATGGAGTGGCCGGAATGGCCACTGCGGCTCTGCAGAGCGCAAACGGGGCGTGGGAAAGGTCTCCTCCCTGCCCCTGCTCATCCCCTAAGAAAGCTTCCCCCTCTTTACACGGCCAGACTTGTTTGTTAATTCCTTTTTCTTTCCGCATGCGAAGGAAGCTCAGAAACTCCCCGAGACAGGCTCAGACAGGGACTGCAGGGCCACAGCGAGCTGCAGGGGGACGCACGGGTCTGTTGCAGGCTGAGAAACACTCGCTGTGGCTTTCCAGTCAGCGCATGGTGGGCTCGCCTGCAGTCAGGGCTGTAAAACCAGCCCTGCCCTTCACCGCCTTCCCCTTTCCACAAACAAAACCCTGAAAAGTGGCAGCAAGACTTCTGGAATTCTCTCGAATCTGCCCTTCAAAAACAAATGGCCCATTCAGGGGTTGGGTTTTTTGGGGGCGGAGGGGAGAGCTGTGTGGTTTGACTGCACTGTTTGCAGCTCTACCATGACCCGCTTTACTGTACAACCTGCACTGGTGCACACGCGACCTACAAACACAGCAAAATTCATGCTCAGCTCCAAAGCTCTCAGCTGGTGCAGCAGAGCTCGGTGCAGCAGGCCAACGCATCCTACTTTCCAGCTAGACTGCCAACAGCCGTAGAACTCAAGCACAGCTACACCTTCCAGGACCACCCCCACGCCGGTCCCAAAATAGGAGCCAACTTAAAAAAAAGAAAAAAAGAAAATGTCCTCAGCACGCAGAAGGCTGCGCACTGGGACATCCACGCTGACAACTTCAGAAGCTCTCTGTAGCTGAGCTACCGAGGCTCTGGTCCTTATTTGCCATCACATCCTTCCTGGATTTATTACCCTGTTTCTCAGAGGAAATTCTGTTCCTGTCTGGGACCCTGTTTTTGCAGGGTCTCCCTTGGGTCAGGCACCAGCTGCAGACAGCACCCACTCACCCAGGCTGTTATGTAGATTACGGTGCTGACATTTCCAAACCCTTCTGCAGAATAATTGCCGTTACTAAACAGATTGGAGGGGGAAAAAAAGATACATAGATACCATACTGCCTTCGCATTTTCCTACTGTTGCACGTGGTATCTGAATCCTCAGCACTTCTATGTTTCCCTAGTTCTCGCCTCAGGAAAAGCAAACAACCAAACAAGTAAATATTATAGCAAAAAATACTCACCTAGGGTGGCTTGGGGCAGTCAACTCGTCTCTTGCACGAAGGGTTCTTCGGTGACTAATTTGGAGTATCTGACAGAATCAGTTGCTAAATCATCTTGAGGTTGTATGCGCGAGACTTTTGTCTTACCATTTGTCTTTGGTTTCGAGTCTTTTATTTCAGGTTGAGTTTGGTGGTCACTTTCAACTTGCAAGAGGAAGTTAAGAGTTAGATTGAGGCAGTGACAAACGAGAAAGCAGAAGGGGCTGTTTCAGAGAGGTAAGAAGAACTACAGAAATGTATGCCCGAGCGCAGATGATGGCTATGCAGCTTCGTAAGGAGAAGACAGTGCGCACGTACAAGGCACGGCTCAGTCCTTCCACGGCACCAGACTGATCTCATGAGTCATTACATGAGAAGTCAAGAAGGGAGAGATCCCTGGGAAGCAACCCTCTTGCAGCCTGCGCTCCCTCCTGGTTTGTTTGTGGGGAGCAGAGCTGGCCGGCCCTTGCCCTGACGAGGGACCAGCAGCAAGTGACACCGAGTAACCGTGCAGAGCCCTGCTGCTGCCGCTGCCAGGCCACGGGCCACCAGGTGCCTTACAGGCAAGAGGGCCACTGCCAACGTGCTCTTCAGAGCACGGTCAGCTGCTCCCTTTTGAAACACACACCAGATACACAGCACGGACCGCTTGCAGCTGGCACCGCCCCCCAGCCACTTTGAAAGCATATTTTCATCCTTCCCCTTCCTCTGGAGGACCACAGCAATCACTGATCCCTACCCTAGTATCGATGGCTTTAATGGTACACAAGGCAACTTCCATACAGCTAGCAAAGGAAGAGAAAGTTGGGTCTTATTCGTGCTCAACACCATTCACAATCCAGAATGCTATCAGCTTCAAGGTGGCACTTCAGAGTCGGACCAGAAAGAATTACCCAGGATCAAGGGAGTCGCAGTTGAAGGCAAGCATCTTGCAGAAAACAAGAGTCATTCACATCCACAGAGAACTTGAGTGATGTATTATTGCTGAAAGAGGAACAACAAAGCCACTTCCTCTGGGCTGCATATCCCACCAACATCCTTTCTCAGGAAAATTTTGGTTGGAAGAGACATTGTGTCATCAGGAAGCGCAAGTTTTTTATATATGTTATAGTAGGCAGGAGAAAAATATATTTCTTTAACTGGAAACACAGATTTACAGCTAACCTGCTTTGTGGTCAGGAACTTCAACTTACCTGTAATTGGCAGCCATCTAGAGCTGCTAACGAGGGACTCGGCACGTGTTCCTTTTTGAGGTAAATCCGTTCCCTAAATAATTTTACCCATCATCACACAACAACTTCTATAGCTGAGCAACAACTCAGGACAGCAGTTTTGTGAGTTCAACTGCATTTAGGCATATTTAGCCAAATAAAGAAATCCACAGCCCAGAATGAAACAAAGCAATTTATTGGTAATGGCACAATAAAGTCAATGGTAAACTTATAAAACTTATGTAAAAGGAGACTCTATTTGACCAATGCCACATACAGAAAGGAAGCAGAAAACAGCAGTTATTTAGGTATTGAGCAGACATGAATTCCACTGCTCTCTGTCACCCATTATTGGACAAGGTTGGTGAAAGAGAAAGTACTCTTTCTTACCGGACAATAATGATGCATGAACATGACTGTTCTGAACGCAGAACGTTCCTTTGGACGCTGCTTGAGTCAATGGTTGAGGTAGATGGGGTTATGTTTCCCCAGATACAGAGTCCCCATTTGCATTTCTGATTTTAAAAAAATTCGGTTTATATGAATTGTGCTTCACTTCAAGTAGAAGGAGATGTACCCAGTAATGCAGCTGTTGGACAAATAATAAAAAAGAAAGGGATAATAAAAAAAGTATGAGAAAAGATTGTCAGTGCTCAATGCTGATCACCTTAGAGAGCTCACATCATTCAGGAGTAGCCGGTGCTTCAGGCAATTTGAATTCAAGGGCGCAGGAAAGGAGGGGTGTCACCAAAAATAAAGAAACAAATTTGCAAGTAAACTAAGAAACATGCATTGTCAGACTGCTGGTAGGAAACAGGCTGTACGACTGTAGGCACAGAGGTTTCTGTAGGCACTGAAGAAGTGAGGTTAAGACTTCTCTTTTTTTTTTCCAATAAGTTACAAAGATTGCAAAAGTCATTATTTTGTTCTTAAATAAAAGTGAATCATCCCATCAGCATTATTCTTCCAATCTACCGAGATTAGAGCAGATCCTTCAATCTGCACTGGTTATCCAGCAGCCTTCATACCTATCTAGCCATGATTATCAGTGCAGTAATTTTGTTCTTTATCCATAGCTTTGATCTTTCATCAGTACGGGTCTTCCTCATCCGTGTCCTAAACAGGGAGTATGGAGAGAGAAATTGAAATGATGTATGAAGACACAAACCAAGTTATGAGTTCAACAGAATTTTGAGTCTGCTGGGCTTCTAACAGGAGCTTAAATGCTTTCCGAAACGCTGCTGTGCTTGAACAGACTACAGGACTTTCATACACACTCGCAGCTAAACCTGCTTGACTTCTCACAGACACACAGACGAATTGCCGCTGTACAACCAACACACGAAGTGTGTTTTTTAAAAAAGTAGCAGGTAAAGCTGAAGCAAAAGACAAAGCATAAAGTCCAGACAGCCATCCTCTTAAAAAGCGCCATCAAGCCCTACAGAGGAGGTCT
Organism: Chionis minor; assembly: GCA_013398295.1. NCBI lineage: Eukaryota > Metazoa > Chordata > Aves > Charadriiformes > Chionidae > Chionis > Chionis minor. The sequence continues at coordinate 76,696 of VZSF01003828.1, forward strand.
GGAGCAGCACAAGTCCTTGTTTTTCAGCTACAACCAACCACATGCTTTCAGATCCCCACCGTCTATTGTTTTAACCACAGTAATCATTTGATGGCATCCCCACAATCCAGCTCTGCAGCTCTCAACTTGAAAGCAACTCAAACATAACAGCTCTATTAGGGAAATCTCCCCAACTTTCCAGCCATTTTCAGTCCAAACAGATTTTCACTGGCTTTGCAATTTTAATTATTTGGTAACATTCTAAGCATGAAAAAGTACATTACAGAAACCTCAAAAATGTTGAATCGTTAAAGTGAATGAGACAAGATGTGCAGAGACTTGGTACACTAAATATTTCGATAGAGAGCAAGTTATCAAATAGATGACAAAATACTCAATATGAAAGCAGCAGGATTATAGCATTCACATTTGCCTTCTCTCAAAGGATGAGAACACATTTTTCCATTTTTAAAGTCTCCAACTGTCTGACAACATTTGTCTCCCCAAACTGGGGCTCCCACCCTCTCCCATCTCTCCACCTGCAGTAAAGCAACGGTGCCTCCCTGCTCCCCAGCAGGTCACTTGCAACAGCCCTTCCATATCCCGTGGCAACTCTCCCTCTGGCATAAAGCACTTTCTGCACCTCTCAAAACTCTTTTTCCTGGTACTGCTGCATTGTACCTGCTGTGTCTCAATGTAGAATTGTAAATATTTCATATGTAACTTGTGTAATTGCTCGTTTTTCATTCTGTATCTAATAAAGCATAGGAACCTTCAGCACACACCTCTCTGAAGGCTCACACATTTAGTACATTTTAAATCACTGACATTAGAATAGCGAATCAAGCGACACATATTTAAATCCTCCTTAATATACTTCCTGACCGGGTATAAAAGATGTAAAGGTGTGTCTGAGGTAAGCTTGCTCGGTAGGACATCAGGAAAAAATGAAAACACTCTCAAATTAGGCATATTAGAGAGCTTACTCCGGGATGTGCCACACTTACAGTTGTGGCTGCTAACACCAGCACACAGAACTTAGAGCCACATTTTACAAAACAAGTACAGCAGGTGGCAAAAACATTCAGTAGTTCCAACACAACCCCTCTGATTAACAGAAGCAAGCAAACAAGCTGAATTAGAACACAACACCACTTCATGAAACAAAACAAACAAAAAGCCAGAAACAAACAAACCGCAAGAGTTTAGCAAGAGTGCGCAAGAGTTTAGCATGTTGTGATGAAAACAGTGTAAGTAGGAAGATCTCCAAAAAATAGGCAAGGCTGCACACAACCATCTTCGCAAGAACCACAGGGGACTGAGGTATCGCTGCTTCCATTCCCCACCGCAGCACTGTCAAATCCCAAACTGGTTTTGCAGAGTCTTTAGAGAAACTACACAGCACAGTAGCTAGCGCTTAAAATTCTGAATTTTCCTCTTAAAATGTCAGCTTTGATTTCAAGAAAGTCAAAAGAAAAACCAGTTAGGTGGATCTGAAGAGAACTGCCACCAGTAATGCAGTATGACCCAGCAGTTCTCAGCCCCTACAGCCCGTAAGTGGAGACCACCGAGGATTCGTAAGCCTAGCCATTTGGGACACTTCCTTGACATCCAGAGGGGTTACGACAAGCTCTGCCTGCTGCTCCTAGCACTTCCTCTGAACACCAAAGTTGACAAAACCACTTACGAAAACACCAGCTTTCACTTACCACACAGTTCAGACACCAGTTCTTGAGCTTCCCCAAGCAGCTGTCTGTCTCTGTACATTCAGGCCTGCAGAAAAAGCAGAGCATTAGGCTGGAGTTTTCCCCCCAACACACATACTTATATGTCCTGTGGACTGCAAATTCTAGTTCTACCACACCGAACTGAAGGCTTTTCATCGTGACGAAAAGCCTTTAACTCTGCACGTGAAAACCAAAAAGAATAAAGGATGTCAGGTCCCTTATTCTGAAGGCAGAAATTTGACTAAAGTGCCATGAAGAATACAAGAGTTGCTATTTGGCTGGCAAATCTTACAACAGTAATCAGAACACTGTATTAAAAACCCGTTCTGTGAGAAATTTTAGTACCGACTTCATTGCAAAAACAGGTGCATCTCCCGCAGCAGCAGTGTTACCTTACTGTTCTCGCTACTGAACTTTTCCAGAACAAAATCCTCTCTAGTTCAGAAGGGAATTTACTCTCCAAGGCTCATTCAGTACCTGGCATCTCCGCTCAGGCCACCAGACAGGAACCAGTTAGTATTAGTATTATTCGGTTTGTTTTGTTGTTATGGATACTTCATACCAAAACACAACAAAAAGCCTACATAAGCAAAATATTTTGCTGATTTAGGCTGAAATAAATCCAACTGCAGAAGCGAAAGACTGTCTACCCCTAAACTGCTTCAGTTCCATGGCCTCACACGAAAAGGAGGATGTACAGCATTTGGGTTACGCTCCAGCATGGGGATTTTCCAAAGCTTTCTGACCGCTGGCTAAATTATGCTCACGGAGAAGCAGATTTCAGTGACTGAAGTGCAGATGCTGAGCGCTATGAAAAGAGGAACAGTGGAGAAACTGTCCTTTGGCCTGCCTCAACAGGTCAGAGTAGAAATACAGGCTTTAGGTTCCAGCCAGAACTTACTCATCAGACACTTCGATGGAGGATTTCTTACAGCCAGATTTTTTTTTCTCCTTTAGCAGTCCGAATTTTCTTCCCATCCTTACCAACAGCAGAATGACCACAACGAGAGAAGGGAGAAATACTAAAATGGACAGCAGTGCTGCTGAAGTTAGCTGGAAGGAAAGGCCTGCAGGAAAGACAAAAAGCAGCCCAGCTGTACCAGCAGTAACATACAGCTTTCTTAAGTCTCCGTGACGAACGTTCACCCAGGACACAGGTTACTACTAGCCTTTTCATATAAAGCACGGAGCTGGCAGATTTGAAACAGCTTGTCACCGAGTCTGTAGGATTCCTATCACATATTCAACACAGCAGGGTGCTTTATATGCAAAAAACAACAAAGGAAGGCAGGTCATGACATAGTTCTATCAGCATGTCTAAGCTGCAAATTTGGGGCAGGTCTCATACGCAGGGCAGATGAGGAAACTAAGTATTACTGAGAATCAGCATTTGTGATGTGACTGTTATTTTTAGACCAGTATTTCCTAAATGTTTCACTTGTTCTACCGCTGCAATGTGCAGAGACCGGAACTCCTGAACATATGCACACTTCTGATTTGTGTTATCACCGCAGCTTCCTCTGTCCCTTCCTGCCCCAACAAATTCAATAGTTGTCAATGTATTTAGCTCAGACAGAAATGGGCCAAGGTAACTCTTGCTGCAATTGAACATGGAACTCCAGGGAACCCATTTCATACGCGATGCTGCGAGTTCCAAGATCCTGACAAAGCCGCAGTGCAGCTGTATCACACAGATGAGGACAGGCAGTTGAAATGGAGCCTTACCCCTCTCCGTAACGATCAGCATCGTCTGGGGAATGTCATGGTATGTGTCTGGAGGATTCTTCACGCTGCAGAAGAAGGTCCCATTGTCACTCATCGCTGGGCTTTGGATAGCAATGGAAGCATCACCCTTGGCAACATTCCCAACCCAGGATATCCTGTCTTTGAACTTCCCCACTGTTGTTGGGTATGGAACAGATTGATAATGAAAAATCTAAAAGGAGGCAAAGACAATAATTACGCCAATAAAACACTCATTTAAGAAAGCAAACTACGCTACTTTTGGGACTGTAATCATAAAGGAATACACATTAAGAAGTCTGAAAGATCGATCTTATACAGATCTTTTCAAGTTCCTATTTGATAATCGTGAGTCGGTCCCATTTCGTTAGATCTCTGACACTTTTTTCTACCAGCCTCAGCTCTCAGATGTCACCATCACCATTCTGACCAACTTGTTCCCTTCTGCAGATCTCCAGTTGAGAAGCAGAGCAGGCTTCTTGTCTCGTGCAAGACAGAACATTGCAGTTCTTCAGGTTTTGATTCTTGCACTTTTGCCCTTGCCGTCCTATGAGTAGAGACTTAGCAGACCTCACTCAATAGAAGCAGCACCCTTTTGTTCCAGATACAAGGACACTCCTATGAGTTCAAACTCTTCAGGCAGCAGAATTCACTGATGATCCATGAAGATGCGCATTTCCTGTTGCCACCTTGAATGAGGGATTTCCAGTGGGCTTTCAGACTTAGGTATTTATGCTTAAATTTCAAAATGCTGCCAACAAAACTAGCAAGCAGCAGCCCATAAAACCTAGAGGCTCCTGTCATCACTGTCTTCAGACCGTCATTGCACACACGTTCTTACCACTCCAAGATGTATCAGCAGTAGACTGCACAACAGAACTACTAAGGCACAGCTGTTCTCAAGAAAGATAACAATCAAATGCTTTACAGTCATTCTATACATAGCCACGGTGTACAATGCAGCACTTGTGTCAAAACCCAAAGTTTATCTACTTTATCAGCAGCATGCTATTACGTGTTTATATAAAATATTTTTGCCCAAAGAACACTAAAGCAATTCCGCGTGGGAAAGGTGGCAACAATGAGAGTCCCAAACCCCAAAGTGATGAAGACAGACAGCAAGGCAAACAGAAAAAAATATCATCAGATTTTCAGCGTGCACAGAGGCCTGGCAGTCTCCACTAGAAAAAGACTCCCTGTTCCACTTACTGTCTCCATCTGACCACTTGTGACCGGCCGGTACGTCCAGTCTATTGTCAGGCTCTCGGTGATGGGAGAAGTGGATTTGAATGAGCATTTCAGCGATACTTGTTCACCAATGAAAGCTCGCACTTTAGGACTGACTTTAATTTCCAGGGAAAGAGCATTACAGACACCTGATGGAACAAGCACAAAAGACAAGGATTAGATTCTTGTTATCTGTGAGGCGCAGGAGTGACGATGTCCCAAAGGTATCGGTGCACATGCAGCTCAACCACGGTGCAAAGACTGAAGGCACAGTAGTGACTACCTCCCTCATAATGAAACTTAAAGCAGACAGGTTCTCTAACCTACTCTCTGTGTGATTGGAACTAGCCCCAATTAAAGTATTTATCCGGAAAATACCACCAGGAGCCTACAGATATTTAGATTTGGAGATAAAGAGCTGAAAAACCGAATCAGCTGGCTCTCTGATGAGTTGTAAAGTGCCAGCTTTAGGCTACTTCAAGGCAGTTCTAGTTCTGCATGTCTGCCCCACAGTGATACAGCCAGTGACCTGCACGTGCACTGGGTCGAGAGACACCCTGCAGCAGCAAGTACTCTTATTTCTTATTTTCAAGAGGTGCAACAACAGCTGCCTTGTTTGCCTACTGCGGTGCTCCAGCCAGGGATGAGGTCAGCCTGCCCAGCATTTAGCGGGAGCACGATTCAAATCCTCCCTTTCACGAATCTCCTGCTCCCAGCTTATGAAGATCTATCACAGCGACGCTCTGCCTGACCTTCGGCTCCAACTGCCACAGCTGACTCCTGTGGGGCACGGGCCCAGGAGGAGCAGGCACAGGTTTTGATTCACATCCGCCAGTTTCCTGGGCAAGTTTCTGGCGTCGCCCACCTGTTCCGCAGCTACCAATATAAAACGCAGAGGGCTCGACAAGGCACGGCTTTGGCTACCGGCTGGGCAGCAGCAGCAGCAGCTAGCTGGCCCTTGGCAAAGCAAGCCGAGAGGGGACAGAGGTGCCCAGGTCCGCAGCGCGAGCAGCGGGTTGAGGAAACAAAGGCTGCCCGCTGTGCCCTGCTGAAAGGGCTTCGTTCCCCTCGCACCACCACCTCCACCACCTCCACCACCTCCACCTCCTCCACCACCTCCACCACCTCCACCACCTCCCTCTCCTCCGCCTTCAGCAGCTCCGTGTCCGAGGTCTCCTCTGACTCGCTGGGCGCATCCTTCTTGCCCTTCTTTCCCTCCTTCCCTTTCCCTTTGCCCCCCTTCCCTTTGGCCTCCGCATCCTTTTTGGGCTCCCCCTTCTTGCCAGCCATCCTGGC